>JAOTQJ010135109.1:0-10020 GCA_025642045.1 Solanum sejunctum | reverse complement strand
AGAGTCATTTTGCTTTATTCCATCATACTCCAAAGCCAAAAAATAGTCAATCTTTGACTCCATCCGAGATTGATGGATAGTATGTATGCATTGAATTGATGAAAAATGTATATGATGTTGCAAGTAGAGCTCACCTTGTTGGGGGGTAACATGCCTAATCACCTTGTTGAGGGGGTGACATGTCTCAATCACCTTGTTGAGGAGTGATATACCTCAATCACCTTGTTGGGGATGACATATCCAATCACCTTGTTGAGGGGTGAGTACCTCAATCACCTTATTGGGGACTAACATGCTGAATCACCTTATTGTTAGGGGGGGGGGGGACATGGCCAATCACCCATTTAAAGGGTAAGTAACTCAATCACCTTTGAAGGGGGTGACATGCCTTGGATTCCAAGTAGTACTTCGCTTGGTCTATATTGATTATGGTCTCTTCCTACATGTGATACATACTATGCAAGTTATGTGATTTACAAACATGTTTTACTTCAAACATTGCTCCTGCGTGCTATATTTATCCATTGCTTATGATTATGCATTTTGAATATATTGGCTTATGTCTTATTGCATTATATCCTACATACTTAGTACATTCAAATGTACTAACATATACTCTATGCTACATGATATTACTATGTAGGAACCGAAGCACCTCTCGAGTATTGTCCATGTGGCTAGTTTGGTACTATGAAAGATTAGCTTCATGAGTCCTGAAGTCCGAGGACACTATCTTTGATACTCCTAATTTTTGATATTTCTTTATGTTGAACACTTGATACTATGAAGGTGAGCCAGGAAAGTGTCTTGGCCCCTACTCTATTCCATGTTAGAGGTGTTGTTGGCTAATTGATATATTTATGCTATGAAATTGACTCTTTTATGTTTTTATAAATATCAAGACTTCCCTTAGTCCCACTTCCCTTATTTATATCTCTTGTGTTATTTATCAAATGGATGCTAAGAATATATTCAACACTTAAATCTACCAGTATCAAAGCAAGAATAATATTACCCAATCATGATGAGCATATAACAAGAAATACCCATGATAATTTCAAAATAAAAACACCCCATCGAAAATAATTTAGCATCAATATTCTATTATTTCAACCTTCCCTAGTTCTTTAAAATGATCATGTAACTGTAGTGTCACCCACCAATTCACAAGCAACAATTACTCAATGACATTCAAGTACACTTGGGGAATAATTCAATAGGCACAACAATTATCAATCTCGAAGCTATATATACCCAATTTTCGTAATCCATAAAGCAATTCAATCAAGAGTAGCCCTAATTTCACATTCACAATTTACCTTCACCAAGAATTTCATGCTCAAACATCAAATCCATCATAGTGATCACATCACACAATTAAGAACAAAGAAAATTTAAAGGTTAAAAGTAAACCAAGAACTTACCAATAATAGTGATGAGCTTGAAGAAGAGAGAAAATGAAGATTCGCAAAACCCTAAGTGTTACCTTAAAACTTACCAAAAAAGAGGCACCAGTGATTGGAAATTGATCAGAATTTAGAAGGGAAAGGGAAAGATTGTGGAATTTCAATCAATTAGGTCAAAAGTAGGGTCAAATTAGTTTGACCCCTCTTTCTTACCTTTACCGAGTCAACAGTTAAAATCACTAGGGTTAGGTCTACGAGACCCCGATTACTAGTCATACATGGATCTATGACTTATAACCCATGGTTTCATAGAACCCTCAACACTTAGAAAAATTTAGAAACTTACCTGAATTACACGAACCCCATTCACAACTCAAAGTTTAATCTACAAGTCGTAAAGTTGGCACGAAGGTTGGAGTGCACAATTATCCTGTCCACTAGAACTCTCTACGAGATGGGTTACTAGTTGTAAAGTGCAATACGACTCATAAGCCTAGTCTTAGAAATTGAATCTGATGCTTTTATTATACAATTTGCTGACTTAGTCCTGTACCTGCATACTCTTCATGAAATACACAATTACCTAAATTGCAACCAACCCAATGTCAAAAATTATCAATCAAAACACAACAAAACAACTATGAATCCAAAAACTAAAAAATGAACTATAACTATGCAATAACATCAAAAACCTTGGGTTGCCTCCCAAGTAGCGCCTAATTTATTATCATGCATGACTTAGAAAAATTGGCTACTAGACCTCACCAATTATGCAAACCTCACTTTTGAGCTCATTTGGATGCTTCATGGACTGAGAGATGTCAAAGATAACTTCTTCATCATTCAATCTAAATCTGAGTTGGCCAGCTACCATATCCAAAAATCTCATCTCGTGGTTGGGAATGATCTTCCCAAGATGATTAAAACTTCAAAATCAACCTCATAGTCTAGAATCATAAAGTCTACAGGTAATATGAATTTTTCCACCTTTACCAACACATCATAGAGTATCCCTACAAGCTTCTTCACCATTCGATCTGCCATTAACAACCGTATGTTAGTAGGGGTAGGGGCTCCCAATCTAAGCTTTTTAAAACTATAAGAGGAATCAAATTGATACTAGCACCCGAATCACATAGTGCCCTTGCGAACTCCACATCACCTATAGTGTAAGGTATAGTGAAAGCACCTAGGTTTTCATGATTTTGAGCCATGGACTTAGTAGTGATGACACTATAATGTTAAAGCTCTTGAGAAAGCTCTTGACTCATAGTGCACTTCTTGGTAACCAAATTTGTCATGTACTTTGCATAACCTGACATTTTCTCGAAAGCTTCAATAAGAGGGATGTTGATGGATAGTTGCCTAAGCTTGGAGAGAAAGTGATTTAACTTGCCTTCCTCCTCCCTTTTTTTGATTCTTTGAGGGAAAGAAGGAGGATGCCTTGGAATGAGCTTGTACTTCTGTAGATCTTTAACTACCTCACTCACCCCATCTTTGACACAATCATCTTTTTCAACCATATCCTTATCTGCAACTATCTTCTTACGAACATTTTCTACCTCAACCAACATAGGAAGATCAATAGTAATCTTGCCACCTCTAGTAATAACTGCCATACATTGCCCTTCATTCTTTGGATTTGCACCATATTGCTAGGTAATGTACCCTTCTGAGCTGATTCAACATAGTTGACACTTAACCAAACTACCATTTAAGTTGTTTAGCAGCCACAGAATGAGACTCTATTTTCTGATTAATACTTGAGATAGCAAATTTCATGCCATTTAGAGTTTTATCTTGTGTCTCGACCTTCTTTAACAAGTGATCAAACATCTTCTCAAACCTGGAATCACTTGCACATATGTCTTGGTTATGTGGTAGCACATATGGGCCAGTTAAAATACACCAAAAAAGCCCTAAATATTGTGCTTCAAAAATTCCCATAATCGTAATTTTCTTATATCTCAAAATCCATGCACGATATCAAAAATTTGACTTCATATTCTTGATCATAGGGAACAGTTGAGTGAAAAATGGGTATAACCTTAATTTATAGGGCCCATAGTGAAAAATGATTTTTAAAAAATTTCAACTTCCAATGGCGATTTGAGCCCTGGCCGTGAAGCGCTAAGGGCACAAATCTGTGTTAATTTTTTCTTGAAATTTTGTTTTAGCCTAAGGGCCTTGGGATCATAGCCCTATGTACATATATGTGTGAAAACACCTGTACTTAGTTATTTTTCAATTCTATATCACTCAAGATCCTCTCAAAATCTTCTCTAACACTTAACCAAATATTTCATCCAAATTCAAGTGTCTCAAGCTTAATTTCGGATCTCAAGAGCTCCATTCAAGATTCAAGTCTCCTTCAAGTCTACATCAAGAAAATCAAAGTTTAAGGTATGTGAGTTTCATCCATTGGGTCCTTTCACCAATGGAGCCCAATCTCCCTTTTTATGAAAATTGTATGTTTTCAGGTTTTATCTTCTATGGATATCTTTTATTATGGATTTTGATTACAAATTATGTTAGGGCCTCATGTAATGTTTATTGAATATGAATGTTTTTCTATTTGAAGCTTGTACTATGAATTGATTTTGTTTATTGAGACTATGCATGTTTTGAGCTATGAAACTATAATCTATTAAGAGTTTTGATAATGGATTTCAAAGTATCTTGCATGAGGGTTTTACTATGTGTTGGTGGATTGATTACATTGAACTTTCTCATATTATTTCACTCTTGAATTGTATAATTTTGAACTAGCATAACACACCCACCAAGTGTTTGATAAAATATTTTGACAAGGATTCTCAAGTTGCTGATGGTTTATTAAATAATTTATAAGTGAAATGATTATGATGATAAACGAATTGTATGTATGTATTGAATTCATGAAAAGTATCTATAGTGTTGCAAGTTGACCACACCTTGTCGAGTGGTGCCATGCTCGTATTACCATGTTGAGGGGTAGATACCTTGACCACTTTATCGGGGGTGCCATGCCTGTACTACCATGTTGAGGTGTAGATACCTTGACCACCTTGTTGGGGGGTACTATGCCTGTACTACCATGTTGAGGGTTAGATACCATACCTCAACTAACTCACCGAGGGGGTGACATGCCATGGATTCCAAGTAGTAGTTGTTTGGTTTATGGTTATGGTCTCTTCCCACACATGTAATCTATATTTGTAAGTTATATGATTTAAACGCATGTTTTACCTTCAGCATTTATCATGCATGCGATATTGATATTATACTTATCCATTGCTTATGACTATGCGTTTTGACTCTGTTGCCTTATGCCTTGTTGCATTATATCCCACATACTTAGTATATTCAAATGTAATAACACGTACTCTATGCCTACATGATGTTGCCATTTAGAACCGTAGCACCTTTCAATCATCATCCACGTAGCTAGTTCGGTGCTTTAGAGATACGCCTTAGTGAGTCCTCAAGTCTGAGGACGCTCTGTATGTTACTCTTACCTTTTTGTTATTTCCCTTATGTTGGACACTTGGTACTCTGAAGGTGATCCTGTAGAGTGTCCTGGCACCCGCTCCAATCTATGTTTAGAGGTGTTATTGGAACAATTGATTTATTTATGCTTTGAGCTTGACTCTTGAGTATTTTATGACTATCCGGGATATCCCTTAGTCCCGTTTTCCTTATTTATATCTCTTGTTGATGTTTATTTTGATTCCGCAACTAAGGATGCATGATTGATATGCTAAGAGGCTTGTTTGGGGTTCCTTCGGGTCCCCTATTCACCGTGTCACGTCTAGGCCCTAGGGTTGGGTCGTGACACCATTTTTGAAACTATTTCTTCTACCTATCTGCTTCTAGAACCCTATTTCTATCATAATAACCATGTTGGTTGCCTCAATAAGCTTCATCTCTATCATAGTTCCAACCTTGGTTTCCTTGATATTGGCCCCAATAGTCCTGAGTGGACCCATAGGCGTTGGTCCAATAACCCCCATCTAATCATTCAGAAAACAAACATCCTTCTCAAAATAAGGCTCCTTGTACATCGGTTTATGTAGAGGTTGGTGAATTACCATATTTTACTCTTTTTTTGTTTTGCATGATAACCGCATCTATGCTTGTACAAAGCTGAGCAAGCTATTGCATATTCTCCTCATTAATTTTGGCTTACTCTGAACCAACACTCACAACATATGAACCCTTTATGGAAGCTCTATCTCTTTGCCCCCATGCATGATTCATATTGACCACTTGCTCCATATGTTTGACAATCCTTTCAAATGGTTGATCTAGAAACATACCTTCCATAATAGTGTCAGCATAAGCCTGACGATTCTCAGCAAGACCACGGTACAAGATCTCCACTAAGGCATCAACTATCTTGTGGTTAGGGATGCTCCTCAAACACTTAGTAAACCACTCCCAAGTAGTACTTCTAGAATCACCAAGAAGTTGCTCAAAATTATTGATCTGATTCTTTAATTTGAGATTCTTCGATATAGGGCCTTGAAAAGGACTTCTGCAAATTTTCCTAAATAGTGATTGAACTCTGTGGGAGCTCAGATAGACATAACACAATTACCTATAAGAGACAATAGGAAAAACATGAAGACCCACAACATCCATAGATAGATTTTGTGTCACCATCACACTCTTACAAACAAATACAACATTGTGTAAGTGGATATGTGGATCCTCTGATGGTAAGCCCACAAATAGCCCATGATTCTGTAGCATCTGACGTAACCCACTAGAAATTATAAATGTGTCAGCCAGTAGTGTTGGCAACACAATAGCCCCAGTCACATCCTTAGCTATGGGGTTGAACCTATACTGATTTCATTAGTAAGCATTGGTGTCGAACTCCCGTGGTTGTGGAATGTTCTCCAAAGGAGTTGGATTCTCATCCCCATCATTTCAGTTCAAAGCTGCATTAGCTATGTTGTTAATATTTTCTTGGGCCATTTTTCTAGTAATTTTGGATCTCTGGATCAAGTGGAGTTAAGGGATTACCTTGATTCTGAGTGTTGTGCAAACACTACTAGTGTACCTTGCAAAGAAATAGAAACAAAAACAAAAACAAAAGAAAAATAAAGGGAACTAAGGACTAATACTCAAATTACTTACTGAATCAACTTAAGTCTAGTAGTATTCCCCAGCAACGGCGCCAAAATCTTTGATGTCGCCCAAGTTATACCTTCTTTTAGAAGATAAAGCGGTTGTTGCCAAGATATAAAACCTAACCAAGGTTAGGGTCGAACCCAAGGGAATATGTAGACTCAAAGAAAATTCATCAATAATCAATTCAAGTAATTAACCAACTCAATTCCCCATGGTGGGGGTTTGAAATATTTAACAAGAAAATAAACTAAACTAACTATCACAAAAAAGAGCAACTAGGGTATTGTGTGCCCCACGATTCTCCAACTTAGTATCCCTAAATAAACCATTTCAATATTATGTGTATAACATGCAAGACGGTAATTTAAGTTCACCAAATCCTTTGGTCCAGGTGAGAGGTGAACTTCACTATATAACTTGGCCCAACTCCACAGCGTCCAATACTAACCATTACCTATAGTCCCAGTCAACCTCCCCTTGGTCTAGTTTGGTTGATTAGATGAGAACACATCATCGAATCCTGTTAATCAATCTCTTTTTCCATTCATTACCACCTAGATCGAGAAGGTAACACTAGGCAAGTGTTAATGTTGGCCACCACTAGAAAACATGCAAAACGAAAAGAATTGATTAATACATGTAAATACCCAATCAAAGAATTAAAAAATATTTGGATATACTTTGTTAGATCTTTATGGTTCCCACAACCCTAATTATAGATTTGGCTACTCATGCTATGGATAGATGAAAAAACTTTTATGAATCGATGAAACATAATTAAATACTTACCTAATTAAATTGAGAATCAGGCAAACCTAATATTGATTGAAAATCACAAGATCTAAGATCAAATTAATTCACAAGTGTATTCTCCTCGAAATATTAAGGTCTCCAAGTACAAAACCCTAAAAGTACTCTTTAATGATGTTCTCTACTATAATACTCTGAAAAATAACCTAAAAAGTATTATTTATAGTAATTACAATTATGTTCTTAAAAAATAAAAGAATTGGTCGGTGACTTTCTACGAAAGGTCCTTACGACTCGTAAAGTGATTTATGAGTCATAATTGGCGTCTCATATTCAGCTCTTGAGATCTTAGACTTTACTTTTATGAATTCACTTTATGAGTCGTAAACTGACTAACGACTCATATTGCTCTCTCATAGTCTTCATCTGCATCACATTGTCCTTTACTGGAATTCTTCACGAAACCTCTCTATATGATTCATAGAGTAATCTATGACTCATGTAGAGGTCTAGTATGGCTGAACTTCAAACATCATCTTTCCATAAAAATCTTCACAAAACTCACTCTATGACTTGTAGAAGGTCTTCTAAACCATCAAAAACTAGAAATCTACTGCAATTTAGCCCCAAAGTCATGGCAAGCTGCTATCCTGTAAAATTAAACATAAAAACACATAAAAATCATAAATGTCGCATTGAGAACACACAAAATCCTAAGTTTTAAGCATCAATGTGTCGTATCTTAAAAGATCATCAATACATTCATGAGTTGGTTAGACTGCACATAGTCCCATTGGCCATTATTTTGAATCTTGGTGCTAAATTTATGTCGTACTTTTGGAGGTCCTTTCCAAAGGGCCTTGGTACTAGATTCAATCTTAACATGGCATTCTACCCACAAATTGACGGTCAAGTGGAGCAAATTGTTCAAGATATTAAGATATGCTTAGGGCTTGTATCTTTTAGTTTAAAGGTAGTTAAGATGAGCATCTTCTGCTAATAGGGTTTGCTAATAACAATAGCTATCACTCTAGCATCGGAATGGTTCCCTTTTGAAGCTCTATGTAGGAGGCAATGTAGATCTCCCTTGGGTGGTTGAAGTAGGAAACATGGATTTGTTAGGTCTGGATTTGGTTATGGAAGCTTTAGAGAAGATGAGGATGATAACGGAAAGATTAAAGATGAGACAAAGTTAGCAAAAGTCTTATGCCGACATTAGGAGGAGAGTGATTGTGCTGCCAAAGTACAACACTTTGATGCTTAAAACTTAGAATTTTTTATGTTTTCAATGTGATTTTACTTGGTTTTTATGTATTTTGTGTTTATAATTAGAGGATTACAGGTTGACCTAGATTTTGGAGAGAAGTATAGAAATTGCTGATTTTGCTGTTATACGAGACACTTTACGGGTCGTGGATTATTTTAGGGACCATAGGGTGATTTTGAAAATAATTTTAGTGAGGAGTTATTTTTTGAAGTTTATTCTACAAACATGCGAACGAGCCATAGAAGATTTTATGAGTCATAGAAGATGGTTCGTGCCCTGAGGATCAGAGATTGGGACTTTCTAAAGTTTCATCAAATGAAATCCCCTTTATGAGTCATTAACCACTTTACAAGTCATAGAGTAGTGTCGTAGAGTTGAAGTTTAAATTCTCAGTAGCTGAGTACGAGACCCTAATTATGGGTTGTGCAATGCAATATGGACCGTAAGCTCTTTTTATATGGTGTGCCAACCAGTTCTCTAATTTTGTTTAGGACTTGTATTTTACTTATTATAAATAGGGTTGTTAGCTTATTTTTCATAAGTTTTTGCCTAGTACTCGGAGAACTCAATAATTAGAGAGAGAAATTGTGAGATCATATTGGAGAGTCTTTGAGAACACTTGTATTTGAATTTCATCTTTAAGCTTGTGATTCTTATTGAAGTTAGATTTGCTTGTTCTTAATTCTATTATATAAGTGTTCAATAATGTTTTCTCAATCCCTAACTCTTGCATCTACATAAAGCATGAGTAGCTAAATCCACAACTAGGGTTTTGGAAACCATGAAGAACTAACCAAGTAAAACCAGATAAGTCATGATTCTTGGAAGGTGTATATGCATGTATTAATTAACTTTCTTCATTTTGCATGTTTTTTAGTAATGGCCAACATTAGAACCCGCCTAGTGTTACTAACTGGACCAAGGTAGAAATGACTAGAAAAAGAGATTAATTAATAAGATTCGATTGACGTGTTCTCATCTAATCAATCAAATTGGGCCAAAGGGAAGTTGTGTTGGGACTAATATGTAAGGGTTAGTAATGCACACTATGGAGATGGGCCAAGTCGCATAGTAATTCCCCTCTCACCTTTGACCAAAGCACATAGTGAACATAACTTACCGTCCTGCATACTATACACTAGAACAAAATTAGGTTATCTGGTTATACTAAGTTGGGGAATCATGGCAAACTCAATACCCTAGTTTTGCTCCATATCGACTTCTCTTTTGTGATAGTTAGTTTAGTTATATTTCTCATTGATTCTTTCAAACCCCTTCCCTTATGCGGAAGTAAGTTGGTTAACCTTTCGAATTGCTATCATTGAATTCTCTTGAGTCTACGTATTCCCTGTGGATTCAACCTTAACCTTTGTTAGGTTCTATTTCTTGACAACGACTGCTTTATCCTCTAAAAAGGTGGTGTAACTTGGGCGACACCAAGATTTTGGCATTGTTGTTGGAGAATACAGATAGATTTTG
>JAOTQJ010135098.1:0-10020 GCA_025642045.1 Solanum sejunctum | reverse complement strand
CCCAAGGAGTGGACATAAGACATGTTTGGACCCAAATTGTGAAGGAAAAGGAACTTTTCAACTATAAGACGTTGACCTAACGTAACTAATTCATGCCAAGAGGTAGAAATCTTTACGTACCTCTATTCCTTTCTTCCACAATAACGCCAACGATTAGTAACCATAGCGGGTCTTAAATTCTACCTTTCTAGTTCCAAAGTTTATAAAAATTTCGGCAGCATTTCCCCTTAAAATACGCTTCCCCGAGAACTCAACTCAGCTCAAATAATCAGTCAACAACAACAACAACAACAACAACCTACACATCAATAAACCTTTTCCAATACCATCACAACATCAAAACACCACAAAACGCTATTGCGACATAAATGGTAAAACAGGGCAGCATTGATTCAAGCTTATATCTACCATACTAAAGCCTTCCTATATACTCCGAGAACCATAATACATCACCCCAACGCCCAACACAAACCTCCAACGCTAAAACATCACATTATACCTTCGACAGGACTCCAATTCAAGCTAACTTTCATGTAAACATTAATATAGTTTTTCCCAAAACTCTTTCACCCCATAGAGACTATTTCCATGACAAATAAACATAAACACATGACTATAAATTCATATATCATCATAAGCAACTTGTCCTCAATTCCAACTCCATATTTGAAATTCAAAATTCAATTAATAACCAACCTTTTTTTCATGTTGTACCTTCATTATAACGCACCCCTAACACACCTACAAGCTATAATTAACAAGAATTAAGCTATAAATTAGCATACCTTTAAAGCTCCTTACAAGACCCACATCTTCCTATCGATCGAACCAAGCATTTTCTTGACCAACTAACGCCTCTACGTCACTTTGGGGGTCTAATATAACGATCTTAGAGCATTAAATACCCGAAAACACAAAAGAAAATAATTTTTTTTCTTTATCTGCTGGCCGAGACTGGTCTCATAGTACTTTTTCCCCAATTTTGCTAAGTATCAACTCCCTCTCTTGTAGAAGATAACCCTCAAAAGGATATATATATAGACCAAGTCCACACATGGACCAATAGAAATTGGACACAGACATGACCCCACAACCTTTGTTATTCTTAAGGATTAAACTTAGCACAAAATCTACATTTGGTCCCAAACTTTATTAAATTAAACCAATTAAGGACTTATGGGTTCGAACTTACGGGGTCTAACAAATTTGTTTGGATATCTTTTCCTAATTTACCGCCAAAACGTTTTGCAAAACAATCTTTATTGACCAAGTCTTGGACTTTGCTACCATAATTTTGTTACAACAATAGCTCTATCTTTTCTTATCCTACTAACACTTGTATCAGAACCTGATTCCACAAACTAATGGGTATTGCAGCAGCAAAAATATTATACCTTCTTCAAGTAATCCAAGTAATAATTCAGTTGATCGTATTGGTGATAAAGTGAAAATTTAAAATATTTGATTCTAGGCAGCAACTAAATAGCGATGGTGTTGGAAACAAAAAGTGTCACTTGTGCGAGACTTAATGTTAAAGAAATTAGCCTTAACAATAACTCAACAAGGGTGTAAATTAAAAAAATGAGATTCATTTTGATTTCTTACTATTGACTGTTCGTCTCAATAAAAGAAAGTTTGAGTAGATAACAGAACATATTTACAAGTCCATTATTTTTCTTGTGTACTCTGTCCAAGTTCTTCCACTGCAGCTTCCAGTGGAAGTATTTCCGTTTCCAATTTTATTTCTTGTTCTTCTATTGCTCTCTTATTCATTTCTGCCTGTCATTACCCAACCCAAGGGTCATGATTAGTGCCGATTGGGCACCGAGACAAACACTAAACCAGATTTTCATTCACAATAACTAAGGAATTTCATGAAATTTCGACAGAGTTTTCTCTGTTTTTCTGACTAGACTCACCTGCAAACAGCGAACCCAACAGTACCAAACATCACTATATGATCATATACATATATGTGGGCCGACAAGGTCACCGCTGCGGTAGAATTGCCCAACAAACATATCATACAAACGAGATCATACCAACATGATTTCCCATACCCACATGAATCCACATACCTCTATGCACAGAAACTGGATCACAAGACGGGACAGGGCCCCGTCATACCCTCGAATATATAAAAATACAAAATACACAAAAGTACGTGTACAAGTCAATACCAAACGATCTGCTTCTGATGAAAGGGAGTACTTCAACAGTGGGCGGAAGTCCTAAGAAGACGGCCCTCTAACCTTTTCGTTTGTACCTGCGAGCATGAACGCAGCCCCCGAAAGGAGGGGGTCATACGTACCAAGTATGTAAAGCGAAAAGTCTGAAATGTAAGTGAAAGCAATAATCCAAATAATAAGATATAGAAGTCAAACTTGTATGTAAACATCAAAATATTTATTTATTCAAACATCAAAATAATGCATAACGGACGGGAACGATGGCGACCTCTAAACTCGCGCTATACCACAGCATAATACCAGACGTTTCAAATCTCCGAAATCTCCAACACAAATCCCAACTGTAATAGAAGATAGGTGAACCAGGGTGACGCGTCAAACGTTCACGTATCATAATGCATAAAGGTCATCATGCCCGTTTATGGAGCTGAGGCGACAGTGCCACGCACTCCTATGAGCCGAGGTGAACTCGGCCCAGCACTCACACGTCATGATGCCATCCTAACACATCTCCTTATGTCTCCAAGCTAAGCAAAGTTGGTCCATGGGTAAACCGACCCGCCGTATCCAACCTACCTCAGAAGATATATACATATATACAGATAATCATATATGCAGACGAAATAACCGGCCTAGGAATCGGTGAACGAGGCCAAACGGGCACGAACAGAGTCGTGAGAATCATATGCACACAAAAAATGGTTTCAAACACTTAACAACATACAAAATATTCACTTTTGAAATCAAATAGTTGTTCTTTTCTGAGATTTTACCAAAATTGCTCAAATTCACGTTTAGAGGTAATTTCAAAATAATTTGAACTTATAGTTTTCCAAATTGCTAAATTCCGACCAAATGAACACTATTCATGGGTTCAAAACCCAAACATTTAAGATAAAATAAATTTGTTGTAATATTGGCCAAAAATGGACATAGATTATTTTCAGACCCAAATTGTAAAAGAAAGGAATTTTTCAAATGTACAACGGTGAATGAGCTTACTAATTCATGCCAAAGAATATGAAATCTTTACATACCTCAATGTCATTCTTCAACTAGATCCAACGTATAGTCAATCCAGACTTAGACTTTCAGACGTTCAACGTCCACACAATTATAATAACGCCAACGATTAATATCTATATCGTGCCTTTATTCCTAACTTTTTTGATTTAAATTTATAAAACTTTCAGCAGCATTTCCCCTTAAAATACACTACCCCGAGAATTCAACTCGGCTCAAATAATTAGTCAACAACAACAACAACATTCCATAACATCAAAATGCCACAAAACGCTATTGCGACTTAATTAGCAAATCAGGGCAGCAGTGAATCAAACTCATATCTATCCTATTCAAGCCTTCTAATATTCTCCAAAACCACAATATATCACCTCAACACCCAACGAAAAACCCCAACGCTAAAACATAACATTATACTTTCGACGGGACTCCAATTTAAGCTAACGCTCATATAATAATCTGAATCATTTTCTAATACTTATTTTACCCTATAAAGACTATTTTCATGACAAATAAACACAAATACATGACAACAATCCAATATATAACTATATGCAACTTTTGTTGCCAATTCGACCACAAATTCGAAATTCGTAATTTCATTAATAACCAATCTTATTTTCACGTTTTACCTTCATTTTAACACATTCCTAACATGTTCGCAACCTTTAAATTAATATAAACAAAGATAAAAATTGACATACCTTGCAATCCTTTACTACACCCAAAACCTTCATAGCTACTAAACTACGTGTTTTCTTGACCAACCAATGTCATCACGCTACTTAGGGGCTTCAGTATACCGAGATTGATGCATCAAATAATCGATAACACAAAAAAAATCAAATTTTTTATTTGAGTACTGTAGCAAACCCGAGAGCTTGCAGCTTGTTCTAAATTTTTTGCTCAATTTTTCTAAGTATGGATGGATAATCTTGTACAAGATACATGGTCATATATATATAGGCAACACACATACCACTTAGACCAATCAAGAGCTTGCACATACACCTTGATCCCACCTCAAATTATTCTTAAGGACCAAACTTAGAAAAAATATTGCATTCGATCCCAAACTTTATTAAATCGAACCAATTAAGGACTTTCGGGGTTTAAGTTACGTTTCGGGTTCTAACACTGCCTTTTTAACCCGTCTTTCAAATTTGAGATATAAGCACTGACTGTAATTCTTTGAGTTCATTCTGAAGCTCTTGCTTTGCAGTAAGCATATTGACCAAGTTTACCTTCTCTGCATCCTTTTTGTTATATTCGTTGTGCTGCTTCTTTGCCTCCTGAAAATTTGCGAGTAGAGATGGAAGATTTTTTTTGAGTTCCTCCAAATCATATGCTTTTTCAACCAAGAGATCAGGCGATGTAGCATATATGGGAATGGCAGCCACTAAAGTTGAATAATTTTTCAGAAGTTCTTATAAAGGCATCTTTAGTAGCTCCTGAACTTTCGCTTTAGCTTTGTTAAGTACTTCTCCTGAGTATTCAGATGATAAAGGTGCAACATCCTAGCAAAAGATTTAAAACAAAAGGTCATTAATATGATAAAGAAATCTACTATAACAAAGGTTAATAATACGATATATTTACAATCGAATACAGTTATAAGAGAAGTATGTATAAAATTCAAGCTTGGCATTATAAATTGTGTTATCATAAGAATGTGTACTTACAACAACAACTTTAGAGATAGACTTCTCATGACGATTAATGGATGAGTGACTTGAGCTAGGGACACGAGGAGAATGTTTTGTGATATCTTCTCTGAAACAAGAAAGTAATAAGATTAATATTATCCGACAAAAGTTACATTTCTAAGCCAATAATTGGGCTTCAAAGATTTAACTTACCGCAAGGAACAGTTCCCACTTTGCATTTTTTAAAGACCTTTCATCTTTTTCTTGCCCTTCAAATTATTGTTGTCATGAAATAGAGTCTTGAAAAAAGAAAAATAGGTTTAGCAAGACGGAATAGACTACAAGGGAGATATTTCCATTTTAAAATTTATGTAACAATTAGACTATGACATCCTAAGTAGACAACATGGAACACATTCCGTGTGTTAAAAGGACTTGATCCTCAACCCAATCATGCCCCAACCAAAGTCTCAACCATCGACACCAAGCACGACAACACTGACTTGAGACTTAACCCTGGACTGAGATTAAAAACTCCTTTATGAATTAGGACTTGAGCTTAACATCGACTTAGGATCACATTGAGCCAAGTGTAGGTCGAATCTCGAGCCAGGATGAGTTAGGTAGTTGTATCACAAGTCGGGGTCAAAAATCAAGAGTTGGGTCTCTAACTTGAGATTACGATATATGATCAGGGAGTCAGGAGCCATAGTCAGGACTGGAATTCAGGTCTAGGGTAGGGAGTTGGTCTGCCCCTAGTTGGAATCATGATTGGAATCAAGTCTCAAGCTGAGGAAGGTTGTAATTATAATAACATTCTACACTTAACTAGATATGATGGTGAATCAATTAATCAAATAAAAGAATTTTTTATAAAATTTTCTTAAACTAGATGGATTGTTCACATATCAAGTGAAGAATTGAAATCAAGACAATAAGGAAAACTCAATCAGTGTTATGATTTTTTTTTGGATGAGAAAATAGAGATTATAAAAAATAATTCTAGTTGAGATTCTTATAATTAAAAGTAAATATAGAGCTTGTTAGAAATAAATGAATATATGGTATTACGAAAATATTTATTAGCTAATTTGGTTGACTACCTGAATTTTTATCTTGTTGGTAAGAGTTTGATTTTTGCTTTGTGATCTTCTCCTTCATTTCCTTTTTCAAGGATATAAAAAATAAATCATACAAACATTAAAACAAATAACAACACTCAGAGAAGAAATAGATGGTGTTACCCTATTTACTAGTATTATAGGTTCATCCATGTTTCGCGATATCTTCTTATCCTTTTCTTTTTTGTACCAATTTTTGAAGAAATGTCCTCTCAAATATTTGTGTTTTGAATCCAAACTTTGTAGAAAATGAATCAGGGAGAAAAGAGAATGTGAAAACGGTCTAGAAAGGGAAAGAATTTATAGGTTAAAGGCAAGATAATCAAAGCTTAAAGAAGATTATCAAGTCTTGTAGGGTAAAAAGGGAGAGAAAGAGGAGAGCTGGAGGCGACTATAGAAAATAATAATGGATGAGGGTTTAGAAAATAATCATGAGGGTTAAATATGAAGGGGAGGTGTGTGGATAGTCTAGTTAAGTATGAGTTTAAGACAATTAAATAGGTTGGGCTGGTAATTTTGATAGGTCACAATTGGATCAATTTAGAGGTTAAAAATGAGTGTGAATTTTGGATAAAACTGAAATAATTTAACTATTTTTTAAGAGAATTTTTCAAAAAGAGCAAGCACTTGAAACTAATGAGACAAAAATAGTTATGATTTGTTGAAATTATGATTTTGTAGCTGCATAGGGAGGAGAGCGGTAAGTGAGACTAAGAGAGGAAATAGAGAGAGAAGAGATATGAATCCCATTGTATACTGATGGATAACTGTATATATGTAAAATATGTATACGTATCATCGAAAACAATGGTAATAATGAATGCAACAATTTGTATCCGAATACAATCTGTATCAATGAATAAATTGAATCAACAAATATAATTTAATTATATCCAAGTACAATTTATAACAATGAAAACAATTTGTATCCAACTACATATTAATGAAGAAGATTTGTCTAACTGAATCAACAAATACAATTTGTTTCCAGATACAATTTGTATCAATTAATATAATTAATATCCAAATATATATGTCTTCGCATTTTGTATCACTGAAGATGATTTGTATAATTAATATTTATCATTTGTATTTGTATAAATGACTGTTAAAATTTATATTTGTAGAATTAATTATTATAATTTTTATATGTGTCAACACAGAGGGGGACAAAAAAGGCTAGAGAGAGAGAATATGAAGGGGAAGCAGAGAGGCAAGGGAGAGATGACAAGGAGCGAGGCGCGCGAGATTGTAGAGACAGAGGCGAGTCAAAGGAACAGAGAGAGAGAGAGAGAAATTAACAACAAAATTTTAATTATAGTTACAAATTATAATTTTTTCAAATTATAATGATATATTGTAAATACATATCACATGTTTGCCTAGTTACATAGTTTATCTTTTTTAAAAAAAAAATTATACCAGTAGACATAGCGTCTAGCAACTTTTTATTTAAATAAAAAACCTCTATAGAAACAGTTACAAGAAAGGAGGGCTAGACCTTACCTTGTCAAATCTAACGAGGTAACGAACCTCTCCTAATTAACAAGCATGAAGAAAATAAGAGTTGGAGAGAAGTAGGTATTCTATGATCATCATAGAGTTTGTAATATATCATAATAATACAAATGATGATACTTAAATAAAGTAAAACTATAAAAGCCAAGAAGAAAGTTGAGTTATCAACCTCAAAATTTTCTTTACAGATGTATGAATTTAAAAATATAGATATCCCATCTAAACCAATTTGAAGTATTTCCCTTTTGTCCTCTTCTTCAAGTTTATCCAACAATATTTGATAGTTCATTACTTTTTCCTGAATTTATTGGATCTGGTTAAACCCATTGATACTATCCTGTGATTCTGCTTTGGTAGTCGTATCGATACATGCCTTAGAATAAAATCCTCCATCACTTTACCATCCTAATTTTCACGACCCAAACCTAGGGTCTAGGTATGACATGACGAATAGGAACTTGAGGATCCTCAAACAAGCCTTAAGATACCAAAACTCACATCACCAGTTTGAAAGCGTATACAAAAATAAACACATAGTTCTAAGGGATGGGAAAGTAGGACTCATGCTATGGGGGCATTTGAGGAAAGGGATTAGCATGAATTCACATAACACATAGCACATAGTGACTAAGGGGCGAGTAAGCATGACTTACGCTATGGGGGTAATTCGGGACTTAGGATCCTTTTATCACAACATATAACCAAACCATAAATCACATTACCAGTTCACATAACTATAGTCAAAGGTAGCCAATCCATAACATAGACTCTAATTGTATAACATAGCATATGATGTAAGGAAGTTTATAAAGTGTCCAACAATGCCTCTACATAGATAGGTCGGGGGCCAAGACATTTCCCGGGCTCACCCTCAAGTACATAAAGAAATGAAGGACCCATAGATATAAAGATGGTGGATCATCCTTGGAAGATAGGACTCACCACTATAAGTAAACTTGGAATCCAAACTAAGCCGGACGGTGGATGATCAAGGTCCTCGGTCCCTACATGGTGAAATCATGTAGGCAAGAGTATGCATTAGTACGTTTGAATGTACTAATTATGCGGGATGCAATGCATAAAACTTACCAAAACTTGCATTTCAATATTAGATGACAAGGGTACATATTGTTGAAAGAATATATAACAAGGAATGTAATATAACAAGATGTCATGAAACCTATAATGCATGAAGTGCAAATGATGCTCTTAGATATATAGTGGGTATGTGAACGTAACGGATGTATATAAGACTAAGTGAGCTATTACTTGGAATCTCGATGAAATCCCCTAATCGGTAAATAGGTGGTCGACTTGCCAAAGGTAAACCATACCTCACCTTACGGGAACAACACCCATTTCGTATGAAGTAACCTTCCTAACAAGAATAACACCCATTTCATATAGGATTTTCACATATAGCATATCAAGTCGTATTATATCATATCTTCTCCTTACGGGAACAACACTCATTTTGGAGACATATTTCCTTATGGGAATAACACCCATTTCGAAAATAAAAAACCTATGCTAGACACATAGTTCAAGAAATGGGAGAGAACCCTTGGGGATAGCCCTTACGCCCCCTATCCATCGGTGCTAAGTCGTCATCCCATAAGAATACATACATACATACATACATATATATATAACGTCTTAGGTCTAACGTGGGATCCGCTCAAGGACCTATTGGTTTAGGTAAATATCTAATGTAGAACGGGACTCTATCTTTATTCTCGTCCAGTTAATCAGTTCTTCAAAAGATCTATCAGACTATGGTAGCTATTAATATGAATAAGAGAAACTGTGTTATAGCCATTTCTGTACATTCAATGTACGTGTGATTCGGTGAGACCTAAAATGTCTCCAAATTCTTCTATTTCTGGAAACAAGGATAAAAAGATTTGATTAACTATATATATTTTTCTTCAGCATTTAAGTTGATGAACTAAACCATATAGAACATTGATGGGTAAAGTTTCTTAGATAAAGTATCTAAAAGAATTGGATTCTATCTCCTCTTTTTTTCTCCTCTCGTTCAAATCAAACGAATTTGTTTGATTATGTAATCTATATTCTAAAGGTAAAATTAGTTAATTGTTGAAAGGCTCAAAAGTCAAATCTGAATCTAGGGGGGTTGAAATAGACAAGAATAATCCTTTGTGTATCTTGGTCTTCCTAACCATCCACTTATTTTTTCTTTCAAAAACCTCCTGTTATGAAAATCCATCTATGGTATATATATACATATATATATATATATATGTATAACAAAAGGGGCTTAGAACATGGGGACAACAAAAGAAAAAGAACGAAGTCATAAAGAACTAGAGTAGGAAGACGAGTTCGAATATTTTTGTATGAACTGGTCTATTGGTTGGCTTTAGTAGTTGGAGCTGAAGCAAGCACTCTGCATACTTTATGACAGAGTCATTCGAGTAAGCATGTCAGCTGGTGGACGTTCTGGCCTTGGTCTCTGTTAAAGTGCCTATTTATTATATATCTTATATAGGGCTTTCGAAA
>JAOTQJ010135078.1:0-10021 GCA_025642045.1 Solanum sejunctum | reverse complement strand
ATCATTTCATAAGACATACGTTAGACCTTAAGTTCCTCAATAATCCATAACCGGATATTTTATCAAACACTTAGAGGGTGTGTAATGCTAGTGAAAAATAATGCAATTCAAGAGTGAAATCATGCTAGAAAAATCAGTGTAAACACATCACTAGATACTTGGTAACACCCTAAAACAATATACATCGAGACCCTTCATCAATCCTCACGATAGATCTTACATTCATGGAGCCAAACACAGTAAAACAGTCATAATTTCACAAACTCCAACATAGTGTGCAATGATTTTCATAATAAATAATATGAGTAAATAAACTTTAAATCATGCAATTTTTAAGAAAAGGAAGCTTGGGCATCATGGGTGAAATGAACCCATGAAATACACACACATATCATAGGTTTGGGGATGAACTTGATGAAGATTGGAGATGGAGACTTAAAGCTTGAGAGTAAATTCGTGGATTCAGAGAGCATGTTGAGACTTGAGTTTAGGAGTAGAATATTTGGCTAAGTGTTTGAATGAGTATTGAGGAATGTTTAGAATGTTATGATTGTGAAAAATGGTTAAGTCTGGGTATTTTTATGTACGGGGACATTTAGGCCCAAGACTTCAAGGTCGTCGACTGCAAAAAGAAAATAACTGGACAGAAAAATATAAACGTCTGCATTGCGAACAGTATGCAAAATTCCTTCATCTGTGGGCCCTTGGCACGTCGTGCCAGAGGTGCGGAAGGCTCTCTATAAATCATCACTTGAAATATTTAAATTGCTAATAGTTTCCTCTAAAATTGGGGTTAGACCCTTATCCTCCTAATTTATACCCCTCGAATAAAAATATGAAGTTGGATTTTCGATATAGTTCATAGATTTTGAGATATATAGAAATTATAATTCCATGCACTTTCGAGGCATATTTTCGGGCACTTCAAAGAGACGTATATGAGATGCACTAATATGATAATTTTAGCCCACAAAGAGAAGCAACAATACACTTAAACAACATTCCAAAAACTTCATCATAAACATAAAATCATCATGAATTCGTTAATTTAAACATGATCATATGCAATGACATAGGGGTTGTACTTAGGACTTGAGATCATATAAGGGACTTAGTTTAGTACCTTTGGCTTGAATAAAGTAGAAAAGTTAAGGATATAGCTTTTGCATGTCCGCTTCGGCCTCCCAAGTAGCACTCTTAACTTGCTGATTCCTCCAAAGGACCTTAACAGAATCCACCTCATTGTTTCTCAACCTCTTAACTTGCCTATCCAAAATAACGTCATTATAAGTCAAACTATCTTTAACACCACCCACAATAGGAATAGGTACAATGTCATTTGGATCACCCACTCAATTCCTCAACATGGACACATGGAACAACAGATGAACTAATTCCATCTCACTAATAATCTACCTTGCCAACCCTCCTCATGACCTCATAAGGACCAATATATCTCGGTATCAACTTGATCTTCTTACCAAAATGGACCACTCCCTTCATAGGTGAAACCTTTAGGTAGATCCAATCACCAACTTTGAATTCAAGGTCTCTTCTTCTCACATTGACATAGAATTTGATGACTTTGGGTTGTGTTCAATCTTTCCCTCTTCATAATAAACTTCTTAAGATCCTCCATAACAAGATATAGTCCCAACAAATCTATCTCACCTACCTCAAGCCATTTGACCGGTGATCTATAATGTCTACCATAGAGAGCCTCAAAAGGAGCTATACCAATGCTAGAATGATAGCTATTGTTGTAGGCAAACTCAATCAATGAAGGATGTTCATCCCAACTACCTTTAAGATCCAACACACATGCTCTAAGCATATCCTCAAAGGTTTGGATAGTCCTCTCATCTTGGCCATCCATTTGAGGGTGGAAGGTCATAGAAAGCTTAACTCTAGTACAAAGACCCCTTTGGATGGACCTCTAATAGTGTGAAGTGAATTGTGTCCCAAGATTCGATATGATGGACAAAGGAACCCCATGAAACCTAAAAAAGTCAAAGATGTACAACCTTGCATAATCCTCATCCCCAAATGTGGTCTTAAAAGGTAGAAAGTGACCCAATTTTTTTATCCTATCAACCATAACCCAAATAGAATCAAAACTCTTTCTAGTATTGGGCAACCAAACCACAAAATACATATTTATCTCTTACTACTTCTAAGTAGGAACCTCAATGTCTTGGGTTAGGCCACCTGGCCTTTGATATTTGGGTTTGACTTGTTGACAAGTCTGACAATCGAAAACGAATTTGGCAATGTCCTTCTTCATGCCTTCCCACCAATACACATCCCTTAAGTCTCTATACACTTTTGTAAAACCGGTGTGGATAGAATAAGATGAGTTATGGGCCTCACTAAGGATCCTTTCTATCAAAACATCAACATATGGTACACACAATCTACATTGGGACCTAAGGGCACCATCTCTCCCTTGGGAGAAAACCTCCACCTTGCCTCTCTCACCAACGCCTTGTATTCTAACAAGGTGGGATCAATATCTTGTTTTGATACCACCTCATCAACAAAAGAAGTCTTACAACTATCAACAACAACCACACTACTACTACCATCCTCTTCCAACCTAACTCCCAATCTAGCTAACCGATGCACCTCCCTAGATATTTTCTTATCACCACCATCAACATGTGCTAGGCTACCTATAAATATCCTACTCAAGGGATCTGCCACTATATTTTATTTAGCTAGATAATAATGCATAGTCATATCATAGTCCTTAAGAAGTTCTAACCATCTCTTTTGCCTCAAGTTGACATCCTTTTGAGTGAAGACATATTGGAGACTCTTATGATTGGTGAACACATCAACACGCATCTTATACAAGTAATGATGCCAAATCTTTAATGCAAATACAATGGCGACTAACTCTAGATAATGGGTAGGGTAGTTCCTTTCACGTACCTTGCATTGTCTAGAAGCATAAGCTATGACTTTACCATTTTGCATCAACACACAACACAAACCAACCCGGGAAATATCACAATACACCATATATTCCTCAAGACCATCCGGTAGTGATAACATAGTAGCAGACATAAGCTTGTCTTTCAATGTTTGGAAACTCCATTCACATTCATCAGACCACACAAATTTCTCCTTCTTTAGAGTAAATATTTTCATAGGGGAAGCAATAGAAGAGAACCAATTCATAAACCTCCGATAATAGCCTGCTAAACCCAAGAAACTCCTAATGTCTGATGGGGTCAATGATCTAGGCCAATTTGTAATCACATCAATCTTTTTTGGATCCACCATACTACAAACCTCGAAACCACATGCCCTAGGAAGGCAACCTCCCTCAACCAAAATTCACACATTTCATATTTATCACACAATTTCTCCTCCCTCAATCTTTATAACAGAACCTTAAAATGAGCCCTATACCAACATCATTTTAATCAACATATAGTCATTCGTCTCATAAAATATACATTAGACCTTTAATTCCTCAACAATCCATAACGAGACATTTTATCAATCACTTAAAGTGTGTGTAATGCTACCAAAAAATCATGTAAGTCAAGAGTAAAATCATGCTAGAAAAATCAGTTTAAGCCATCAATAGATACTTGCTAACACCCTCAAAAAATATACATGAAGACCCTTCATCAATCCTCACCATAGAACTTAGATTCCTAGCCCCAAACATAGTAAAATAACCAAAATTTCGTAAACCTAACATAGTGTGCAACAATTTTCGTAATAAATATGTCCCATGAGTAAATAAACTTTAAATCATGAAATTGAAAAGAACATAAAGCTTGAGCATAATGGGTGAAAGGAACTTATGAAAGAAGCTCACATATCATAACTTTGGGGATGAACTTGATGAAGATTAGAGATGTAGACTTGAAGCTTAAAGGAAAATTCATAGATTTGGAGAGGGTATTGAGACTTAAGTTTAGAGGTAGAATATTTGGCTAAGTGTTTGAATGAGTATTAGAGAATGTTTAGAATGATATGAGGGTGAAAAATGGTTAAGTATGGGTATTTTTACGTTTGGGGACACTTAGGCCCAAGACTTCAAAGTTGTGGGCCACAAGAAAAAAACTAGATAGAAAAATATACATGTTCATGTTGTAGATTGAATTCTTTCATCTGCGCGCCCTTGGCGCGTCGCGCTACGAGCTCGAAAAGCTCTCTGAAAATCATCACTTGGAAAATTAAAATTGCTGCTCGTTTGCTCTAAAATCATTGTTAGACCCTTTTCCCCCTAAGTTTTACCCCCTGAGCAAGAATATGAAGTCAGATTTTTGATATCGCACATGAATTTTGAGATATATGAAAATTACAATTTTGGGCACTTCCGAGGCATAATTTTTAGGCTCTTTTTGGGGTCATTTCATGTAAACCATGAGGATTTGACTTGAAATAAACAAGATTTTCTGCAACTCTTTGATTGAATATTTGTATGTATTGTCTATTTCCTTTCATTTTGAATTTTATCTGGTGGTGGCCAATACCAAACCCCGCCTACTATCATGATCCCGACCAAGATAGTGACGAATAGAAAAAGGGATATAGATGACAGGATTTGATTTATGTCTTCTCATCTAATCAACTAATGCTGACCACTAGGAGGTTGACTAAGACAAGGGGTAACATTTTGTAGGCACACTATGGTTGCCGACCAAGCACCATGGTAAAATTCGACCTTCACCTTCACAAGAGGGTTGGAAGAACCTAAGTTACTGTCCGACATGTGATGTTTCAATTAGGGTTATATTTTCTTGAATATTTAAGTTAAAAAATCATAGGAGCACAATTCCTAAGTTATCCCTCAAATTGAGTGTCTTCTCGCATTAGTAGTATAGTATTATTTTAGTTTTCTTCACTTCAAATCGCAAAACCCCCCATTCTAGAGAATATAGTTCATTGGCGCTTGAAATAATTGTTAGTGAGTCAATACGGTCAACCTTGTATTCCCTGTGGATTTTACCCTTGCTCTGGTTAGGTCTATACTTGACAACGACCATTTTACTATTGGAGAGTGAACTTCAAGTGGCTATAAGGCATTTTAGGAAATGTATCTGTTTTTCATGATTTATATCGTACCATGGAACATGTCTTAATATTTCTTATCTCTATCCTTCCCTACTAAATAGGGAGTGTTACTTTAGGCCCGTAATGCAATCCAGTTGAGGAAGATGTTATAGGTTAGTTTATAGATGATGTCAAAGGAGTGTTGGTGAAGTATGTGCACCGTTTGGCAAGGTTGGGGAATTAGTTTATGTGAGTCTAATAATTCTTTTGTTCATGTTCATAACGGGGCTGAATATTCTATGGTTACTGATGTTAAGGAAAAGCAAGACATAGACCTATCATTTATTATGTTTAAGAGGTTGGTTGCCAAAAATATGGTCGGTGGTTTTCTTCCAAGGGGAGATGGTGTAATTCGTTCCGAAGGTCAATTGTGTGTTCTGGATGTTTATGGACTTAGGGAGGAGATTATGAGTGAAACCCATAACTCATCTTATTTTTTAGATTTGGGATGAACCAAGATGTATCAGATTTATATCTGAACACTCTAACTATCAATCGATGAAGGTAGAACATTAAAGGCCCAGTAGTGTGTCACAAGATACTTAGATTCCTGCTTAGAAGTGGGAATATGTGAAAATGGATTTTATGGTTGGTATGCCCCAAGACCAAAAGCAATTTGATTCTCTTTGGGTTATCGTTGATAGGATTACTAAGTCAGCTTATGTCCTACCTATCAAGACTACCTTTAATGTTGAAGAGTATGCAAGGTTGTATATCCAGGAGTTGGTAAGGTTGCATGGTGTGCCTATGCCTATCATATCAGATCATGGCATCCAATTGACTTCTAACTTTTGGCAGTTATCTCAAAGATGGCTTGGTACGAAGGTAAATTTAAGTACTGCTTTTCATCATCAAATCGATGGACAAGCTGAGGACAATTCAAACTTTGGAAGGCATGTTGAGGGCTTGTATATTAGAATTTAATGGTACTTGAGATAATCATCTATGACTTATCAAGTTTTTCTACAACAATAGCTTTAATGTTAGCATTGGTATGACACCTTTTGAAGCTTCATATGGTAGAAGGTCTAGATCTCCATTGGGGAAGTTTGAGTTAGGAGAAACGGAATTTGTTGGCCCAAAATTAGTGTCAGAGGCCGTGGAAAAGGTGAAGTTGATTAGCGAGTGGTTAAAGATGGCTCAAAGTCAACAAAAGTCTTAATCGGATATTAAAAAGAGGGATCTTCAATTCTATATCAGTGATTGGGTGTATCTTAAGGTCTCTCCAATGAAGGGTGTAATGCATTCTAAAAAAAGGGGAAATTAAGTCCTTGGTATATAGGTCCTTATGATATTATCGAGCAGATTGGGATCTAGCTTATTGGTTGGATTTGCCTTTGAATTGAGTTCTATCCGCCCAATTTTCCATATGTCTATGTTGAGGTAATTGATTGGTGATCCTAGTTAAATTTTTCCATTAGTGGGTGTTGAAGTTAAGGAGAAGTAGTCATGTGATGAAGTTCTTATTAAGATCTTGGTTAGACATGTAAAGCAACTTCATAACAATGATGTTGCTTCGACTAAAGTCCTTGGAGGAATAAATATGTTGAAAATGATATGTAGGAAACAGAATTGAGTATGATACGATCATACCCCTATCTTTCCCAATCTACTCAAGCATAAGGTATTAGGTTCTTCTTATTCTAAAGCGTCCTAATCCTTTCACTCTTGTATTTCATGAAATGACATGTATATATGAGCACAAAAATGATTTAAAAAGATGTTTTGACATGACTTTTAATGATTTTATGGTTTTTAAGAAGTGAGTTATGCATTGTATCTTCATATTGGAGTGTTTCATTTTCTAGAAAAGCTTTCATGCCATGTACTAGCACATTTAAGGATGAATGTTCCCAAGGGGGACATGATGTAAGGACCCATATTTAGTGACACTTTATTGCTACCTAAATAAAGTTTTCGGCGGTGCGTGAGCTATGAGAAATGATTGAGTATTAGTGTGTGTCACTTAAGAAAGGATTCAAAGCTTGGTGGACCTTGGAAAGCACCCCAGCCTTTTAGCCTAAAACTTTTGCTAAGGCTGGCACCACATGGACCCTACATGGGTCGTGTGGAACTCCATAATCCATAAAAATGTGATCTTGTGAAGTTCTCATCCGAAAATAATTTTCTAACTATGAAATCACTGTCTTGAAACTTGGTGCATTCATACGGATGCCCAAATGACCCGTGAATACTCTCACAAACCGTTTCACTTTTAGTGGAATCAGCCTTAGCTTGAGTAAGTTTCTGAGGACCCTATCATGAGCCATCACATGAACCTTGTGGGTACACAAGAGTCGTGAGGCTCTTTGATGGAACTCCTAAATCAATTTATACTCCTTCATTTCTATTTGTTCTTACTCTAACAGTTAGCCTCTCATTCAATAACTTAAATGCTTTTTGAATCCTCTTTTCAAGCTCTAATCATAGGATTCCCATGAAACCTTCAAGTCCAACTTACATTCAATTTTAAGCCTTCAGTTCCAGCTTATTTATTTGGGTCAGGGTCATCATGGGTCTTCTACATCAAACCAAGTTCAAATGCATTCCGTTGGCTTAGTTTTTCATATAAATTGACAGAAGAGTCAAATTTAAATTGTCAAATTTCCTTGCAGAAAAATATATGGCTGGCCTACAAACTTACCAAATCGAAGCCCTTTGAATTAGCTTTCCAACATCCAAATTCACCTAATTTCGAGTTCAGATCAAGAAGATATGCCTATTTTTGTAAAGCTCATCTGTATTGTGTTCTCTCTATTTTGGCTAAGAAGATCTCCACGGGTGCTCTACATGATCTATGGTTCGTTGCAAAGAAAGTAGAGCTTCTTCATGGGACACTTGGAAACATTTTAAAGCTCATTTCATTAATGGCTTTCTCATAATCTTGGCTACTTCTAAGGGATGTTTATGTGTTTCTAACCCATCCTAAACCTGTCAAAAGACCTATAATCCTCTACACTTATTCAAATTTATTCCTCACCCTTAGAATATTCAAATTCTCTCATCTAAGAACTCTCTCAAGTGAGCCACTGGAGATCTTGGATCTTAAGTAAAGGTCTTCTTCTTCAATCAATTTCTTCTTGAATCTTCTTAATTAGCTAAGGTATGTGGGATTAATTCATGCTCCATTTCAACCATGAATGTAACAACCACAGAAAGTGCCTGGAAATGTGCCTCGAAAATGCCCGAAATTGTAATTTCTATATATCTAAAATTCATTCATTATTTCATAAATCTGAATTTTTATTCTTGTTTAGGGGGTCAAAGTGGGAGGTAGATCTAACCCAAATTTTAGAGCAACCGTATCAAAATCCAAATATCGCAATAAACACTATTTTGGAGGGTCACTTTTGAAGGGACATATCTCTTAGCACACAAAGATTTTAGTGGCCCACGACCTAACAACTTAAAGTCCTTTAATCATATTTTCAATGCACTTGGTTTCACTTCATTCCAAGTTTAGATGAAAGATTTATGCACATTTTCATAGAACTCATTTGTGTAGAAAAAGTGTTATTTTGGCCCTATTTTTTTTATTTTGGTCCAAGCATTTCAAGTCTTGGACCGAAGGGTTCCCATATGTGTTTTTACCTATACTTAGCCTTATTTCACTTTCATAGTATCCTCAATATTCCCCAATATCCTCTCAAACAATTAGACTCATACTTCACCCTAAATTCAAGTCCCAAAATGCAAGACCAATCTTAAGGATTTCTTCAAGGATTTCATTCATGCTTCAAATTTCCATTGTTAATCTTCATCAAGAGCTTCTCGAAAGATAAGGTATGTGTTGTTGAACAATTGGGTCCTTCCACCCATAGTGACCAAACCTTCTTTTTACTAATATTGCATGATTTAAAGTTGATTTTATATGTGGGTCTTGTATATTGAGAAATTTACTGCAGAGTGATTTTAGTTCATGAAGTATGGTAGTTTTAGCATGTTTTGAGCTCTAATTCTTGGATCTAATGTTGGATTTAATGAGGGATTTTGATGTGAATTTCTTGGGGTACTCTAAGGTGTTGATTGATAGTTTTACAATAAATTTTCATGCATGATTTTATCTCTAAATTGCATGGTCTTTTACCCCCATCGCACCCCTCCCTCCAAGTATTTGAGAAAATATCCGCCTAGTATTTCTTATGGACTTGAAGGTCCAGTGCATGTCTTATAAGTTGAATGGTATTATGATGATTATATGATGATGAAATAATAATGGAATGATGATGAAATGATTGTATGCATATGATGTATAATGATAAGAGGAAGTGAAGGTATATAATAACTTTATGATGATAAGAGTATGGTATTCATGAGTTGGTTTCATGGAAAAGTAGCATTATTGATGAAATCTAACAAAGGTGAGGGGTTGGTACCTCATTAACCAAGGTGAGGTGTTAGTACCTCATTAACCAAAGTGAGGGGTTGGTACCTCATTAACCAAAGTGAATGGTTGGTACCTCATTAACCCAAGTGAGGGGTTGGTACCTCACACCAATATATGATGGTCTATTCTTACACACATGATATTCCCTATGCAATCATGAGTTATTTAAGCTTGTTTTACTTAAATATTGATCATACATCTCATATTGCTTTATGATACCTATTGTTTACTGTTATATATTTCGATTATGATGCCTATCTCTTGTTGAGTTGCATCCAACATACTTATTAAATTCAAATATATTAACGTGTACTATATGCCTAAATGATATTTCCATGTAAGAATAAGAGATCAATTTGGTCATCCTCCTCCTCCACATAGCTAGTGGTATCCATTCAAGCTAGTTGGTGTGTCATCATGTCCGAGGTCATTATCTATGTTCTTATGTTATGCACTAATGACTATCCTTCTTTTTGGTATACTTTTACTATGAAAGTGGTCTCGATTTATTATCTTGGCCCCTATTAAGTCCTATATTAGAGGTGTTGTTGGACAAGT
>JAOTQJ010135057.1:0-10021 GCA_025642045.1 Solanum sejunctum | reverse complement strand
TATATATATATATAAAAGTATACTTCAAGAGGAAGAAGGCACAAACTCGTTATTGATGTCAAAAGTCAAAGTTATGTTGGTACACACACAAAAAAAGACTATAAACAATAAGATAAAGAAAAAATGGACAGTATTATATATGGGTATAGTTATATACCACAACCATTTATAATAAATTAACAATAACATAAGAGAACTGTGGTCTATCAAAAAATGACAATCAGAAAATTGAACTATATTATATATAACCACAATTTCTATGAAAAATGATTTATGTAAGTAAAATCTTTAATTTTATTTTATCTCATATATATATATATATATATTATGTTAGGTTAATAATTAAATGATAACTAAATTTGATGTAAAAAGAGATAAAAATATAAAGAATTATTGATGCTTTAAGAGACATAGCATATGAAGAATAAAAGAATACATTTCTATGATAGAATCAATTACTTACCAGTATACATTAGTGCTTGAGATGTTCGATGATTCAATAATTTAAGGATATGTAGCCATATTTAAAGGGTTACCAAGGATAGAATATTTTAAGCCTTGGTTCTATAGTAAAGAATAGATGTTAAAGTGTCATTGGGATGTTTCAAAAGGAAATAACGACATATTTTACTTTTATTTAGAATCTCAAGTTTTAGTTTCCATTTTGATCTGATAAAATTTAATTAGTATAGCAAATCCGGATCAAGTCTTTTATTGTGTATTTTTTAATATCTTTGTTTTCTGTTTTGTTTTTCCTTTTGGTTTCTCTCGTTGCTGCTTTACGGATTGAATAAAATATCAAAGGTGTGTTTGATATAATAGATAACTTTTATTTTTCTCTTTATGCATTGTTAATTTAAATATTATTAAATTAACTTATATTTTTTCTCAAATTTTAAGAAAATAATTTACCTAAAAAAATACCAAACAATAAAAATATATATATAAAAAAACTCTTTTCAAATCTTAAATTATAATTTACTTTCATTAATTCAACCACCTTGTAATCTCTCTCTCTGAAAAAAAAAAAAAAACCACCCTTACTCTAGCTACCTACTATAAACAACCTCCAAACCCCAACTCCCTAATTTAAATTTGAAAAATATTAATTTTTTTTATTCCACCTCAACTCCGATCCTCCTATCAGCCCCCTCATTAAAAAATTTTAAAAAATTATTTTCAATAAAAGAAAATTCAAATTTTAACTCATCCTTGTCTCTATGTCCCTATCCATCCTGCCCCACCCCCACCAACCCCTTCACCCAAAAAAAATTAAATTTGTCTTTAAAAAAACAAAAACAATTCCTTTCTTGCCCTACCTAACCCCTAGGACCCCTACCTTTTTTTTTACACAATTTAAATTAACCATAAGCTGCAAGTTTATGCTACTTTTTGACTTAAAAAGATAAATATTTTTTTAAAGTATTTTGACACACCAATCAAATAGTAAAAAATATTTTTTAGAAAATAATTTTTATTATTATTATTAAAAAAACCTAAATTGCGAGGATTATTTTTACATATTGAGAAAATCCATAACCTCCACAATGTATTATGACGACAGTTGTGAAAACTCCTGCAATAAGATTTGTGATAATTAAATTAAGGGAATTCTTTTAGCAAGCTCTGTTACTAATATCAAGGGTTGATTTACAGGAATTTGACCCTCTGTAAATTAATTGATATCAATAGATTGTCATTCACATTTTGAAAGTCAAAACCCTCGCATTTTTTAAATTTTATATTAAAAATATCAAAAATTTTACTGCATTTTGCTAAAAGTATTCAATTTGAATATTAATAATTATATAATATGAACGTCATAATCAAACCTAAAAGGCATATTAATTTTAAGAATTAACAACACATTGCAACATAAAAATATTATTATAATTTAATATCAATAGTTTGACAAACAAAACTGAATCTTGCAATCAATTATTTATTAGGAATACAAGGAACTTCAACTGTTGTCACTATGAATACCATCAGTGGACTGATTTGCATTCATGGGAGAAAAGAGTTCACTAGCACCGAAACTCAATACAGGACTTGCATCAGTTAATTGAACTTCAATGATTATCACTATGATTAGCATCACTTTTGATAATTTATTTTGAAAAATTCAGACTGCGTTCTGATTTTTTATGACATTGTATTTTTCATAATATTGTTAAGGAGATGAAGAAATATTTGTTACATCTTTTCTTGTTTTGCATCTTTATCATTTTTGCACATTTATAATTTAATTTTTATAACATAAATAAACTGGAATCAACTAATACATAAATCAATTACAAGGGAAGATCTATGTGATTTTCTATGTACAATTCAAGTACGTTCAACAGTATATTTATTTTCTTATAATTATATTCATCTTGTTATATACAATTCGACTACTTTCAGTAGTTTATTCACCTTCTTATAATCATATTCATCTTCCATTTTATATTAAAAAATGTACCATTTTTGTAATTTATTACGTTTTTGTTGTATCTCACTGATTTAAAAATTGTCACAAATTTATCATAGTAAATGCACTCCCTCCAATTCAAATTAGTGATACTTTTACCTTTTCAGTTTCTTTAAAATTAATTGGTGTTTCATATTATCAAAAGGACATTAACAATGATCTTTCGATTTTATCCATATTTAGTTTTGAAAAAAAAAATTGTATTATCAAAAACTATCAAAGACCAAAGAGTTACATATTAATGATATTCTTCTAATTTTACGTATATTCAAATTTTAAAAATTTACACTAATAAAAAAACCTTATCCTTATATTCCATTTTATGTTTTTTTTAACCAGATTTTATTATTACACAGAAGTATTTGAAGTAATTTTTTGTAAAAGGACAATAGGTATATCGTTTATATTTTATATTATATTATATTTATTTATATTACATTAATAACATACATCTTTATTGTTGATATTATAGGATTGTAACTTTTGCAGGGTTTTGAATTTTTGATGAGTTGTGATCTTTTTAAAATGTTGTGATTATTTCAAAGAGTCATAATTTTTCTGAAAGTCACAACAAAAGCAGGTTCATACTACCCTTTATTGTCTATAAATGAAGAAATCTCCTCACATTTTTAAGCTATGCATTTTTTAAATTTTCTATTTCTTTTATTCTTAAATGACTCAAGTGTACGTAATTTGCAATAAATGAGTAAGTTTGGGTAAAATTTATACACTCCATCTGAAAAGTTAACTTGCTATAATACTCCTAAATTAAAAATACACAATTTAGTATATCATTTATATTTTATATTGATGTTGATATTATTTAATATTAAATTAAAAATATGATCTTCAACAATATGACAATAGCTAACGATAAATTATAGGAGAGGGGGAGAAGGTATATTTTTGAGGTGTAATTAAGAGATTTTAAGAGTGATTTTTTTATCTTTATATATTTTATAGTTAATTTTAGAATAAGAAAAAGAAAGTTTAAAAAAAGAAGTAGTAGTAGTAGTTTAGTATAAATATACAGCGTTAATTATCAAAAGGAATTTCACATCCATTATTCACAAAAATTTATTTTTTATTATTTTATTTATAATTATTTACTTAAAATTTTATTTAATAATATTAGTATTACTTTTAAAAATAATATATTACAAGATTTAATATTCCCATGTAATGTACGTGTATGAAAATTAATATGTATATATATATATGTATGTATGTATATATGTAAAATCCAACTACTTAATAAATGATATATATGTGTGGAAAAAATGATGTTTTTGCATTTTACTGATTTGGTGCAAACCAGAATAAGTTGTCCACGTGCCAATTGTTTATCAATAACTAGCCAAGAAAAATGGAACCACCGCCCTCAATAACTAGCCAAGAAAAATGGAACCACCGCCCATCAATATAGATGCCGACTTTTCTCCTTTTCATTTATTTAATATTTGACTAACCACTTGCAGCTGAGAGATGAGAGATGGCATGCTACATAAGTAAAATGATCTCCATGGTGTTTTTCAATTGCCAAATTTGTACACTCAACGAAAGTATCTACTCCTTTCATTCTTTTAAAAAAATAATCTATTTTTTAATTTATTTCAAGAAAAAACTTATTTCATTTTATAGCAATATTTTAATTTCAACTTTTTAAATAATATGTTTAAAACAATAAGATTTAAAAATATTTTGATATATTTGACATAGTTTCAATTTAAGAATACAAAATTATTTCTTTTTAAAAAAATTATATACCAAATCAAACTAAATAATTTTTTTCATGAAAGAATTATTTATTACTAACAATTTTGGCCGCTGATAGTACAAAAAGAAGAAATCCATTTGTACGACTTGTTTTTCCATCCTATTCTCATCTCAGTTCCTTTTTTCGTTTTGAGTAAATGAAGATTCTTCCCAACTAGCTCCGTGGAACATTTAATCAACTCTTCATTATAATATTAACCTGATAATTAACAAAAGGTAAATTCCTTTACCCCATAAATCAGATATATAATATAAAGCTAATTCACGTTATCTAAATATTTTAACGCAATAAGGACAAAATGAGCTCTTTCATTGACTATAGCGACACAAATAGCTTCACTAAGTATCATAACTAGCATATTATTGACTAAATTCTTACTCTAGCTGAGAATAGTCATTAGGCTTTAAAAATGTGACACACATACATGTTCTTTTCTTAAAAACAAAAAAAGAAAAAGAATCAGATGCTCTATATATACTTGCAAGGCAAGACATGTCAGGCCAATTCAAATTGGTGTATATCATGCATCATAAAATAAGGCATGAAGCTGCTCCTCGTCTGGTATACGCTGATACGCATCTTATAACTTACTATCCTCTCGGTTTCAAAAATAATCACCTAATATTTTAAAATCTATTTTAAAAAGAATGATACATATATTTTTTTAATAATATTTTAGTTTCAGTTTTCCATGTAACATGTTTGAGACTATAAGATTAAAGAGAATTTTAGTACATTTAATAAAAATTTAATTTAGACTATTCTTAAATTTCGTCCCAAGTCAAACTAAGTTATTCTTTTTTAAAGGGAACGGTAACAATTTTTCTTTCCTTTGATATTAATTACAGGTATAATCTATTAGTAGATAATTTTGATATTATCATCCGTCTTAATAAATAGGTACCAGATAAATGCTAAAAGTTGGGAACTGTTTTTCCTAATACAAATTAAACAACCTAATTAGCTATCCGCCTAATATATAATATTTGTACAATGTATGTATAATATATGTATTACATACAACCAATATAAAATATATGTATACCGACTAAGAAAAATAAGATCGACTATAGCACTACAAACATACATGAACCGTGGCTAACGACACCTTATACATAGTTAGCACTAATTTTGCCACGGTCGGGTAGCCACGGTTGCCAGCTTGTCCAGCACGGCCGTCGCCGGTAAACTAACCATGATTTTGGTGTTCGTGGTTACATGTAGGTAGGCACAATGTTGTGTAAATATAGCTACTGTCAATTCATGGGTAACTGAGACTGCTGAAACAAAATATTTTGAAGTTCCTATCTATACAATAACTCTGGAAAAAAGTATGCTTTTTTTTTTTAAAAAAAAAATTACAATAATTTCATTGTTTTTGTATCCATACACATGAGCGCAAAGACATTACTACTACCCAAATCATTACTATAACGATTAAAGTTTCATTGTCTACTTATTATCATTATATGTTACAAATAGAACACAAGTTTTAAGCATTAAATTTCACAAAAGATATCACAAATACTAGTTGATGTTGGGGTAAAGATGCATATATACATATATACATACATATATGTTGGGGTAAAGATGCATATATATATATACACCTCACATCTTAGTACTAATTTCTTACCACTTTTATATATCAATTCTATCATGTTGGGCTACATATCTTGGTTTTAATGTGTATGGGTATTTTTGCTACAAGGAAAAGCACTTCAAAGAATTTCGTCAAGAGTTACATGAAGAGCACAAGACGATGCACAAATTGACTATATAAGCAGTAATTACGCCACCGCCGCGAAGCAGTGAAGCTGGAAAGGATGACCAAAGAAAACCCTCTAATACACTGTTGCGCCACTTCTTTGGTAGCAAGAGTTGAGCAAGACAACCAGCTTCCAGCTCAATTTGGAATTGACTCTGTACCCTTGCTTACTGTTGGTGAAAATTACAAAAATTTAGAATTAATAATTGAAAAGTAAAATGAAGAAAACAAAAGTTTTTGAGACTGAGGCACGAATATCTCGCTCTCTTTAAGGAGATTCAAGCTCATTGTAAAAAAACTTTTCACTGGTCTAGCATGCAACATTCTTCTTAAATTGTCCTCTCCATGGTACAACAACATAATCACAAAGTGTAACTCAACAAACTTTGAACAAAAGTGAGTCTTAAACCCCACAAAAAGGAACATCTTCCTTTAACAAATAGAAACTCTCTTTTTGACTAACTTTTATGCACGCTATGTATTCTTCTCTTATACTCTATATCGCAACAAATGGATGACCATCATTATTTATATATGAGAAAGTCTTTCATATAATAAATAGGAAGATAATGAAGTAGTTAATAGAGAAGATAAATGGCCTATTAACTTATATATGTTACAATTAGGTGTAATGACAGAGTAATAAGAAAAATAATGATGAGGACAACAAATGCCCCTCAACGTGCAGATGCTCAACGGACAAACTTGTAACATAAGGAGTAACTCCAAATTGGAGTGATACTGCAATTGGCCACAAAGTCATGCTCACTTAATAATATATAATGAATATGCCCAATAAAGGTCACAAATACAAAAGAATTGATACATTTTATGATATTAAAATGCTTAATAACCAATAATCCTCCACTCAATTTAATAATATAGAGAATCTATCAGTTGAAGAAAGACTACTATGCATAATCAAGGTGTGCGCTATATTGAACCTCCAATACTTGGTGAAACAATAACTTTTACTCTAGAGTCGTAGTGAGCTTAGAGTAGAACTATGGCTGCTTAAAGAAAATAAAATACTACTTCTCACACATAGTAATCAAGATATTGACATGAGCTTTACTAGCTAGTCAGCAAGTGCAATCTCGATTTCATGAGGGTTTTAGAGAATAAGCACAATTTTTATAGGAAGCGGCCTACTTCCACACTCACATAGGTGAAATCAATATATTGAGAGTACTCTTGTAAAATTAACACTCTACCCACACAGGCTACAGATTTTCACTAAGAGTTTTGAAAACTCAACCTCCACATTTACTTTAAGGAAATAATGCACTCACGTCATAGGGAGGGAATAAAAATAGTGCATTATGCACAATTGGTCATCATATGATATGTTTTTTGCATTGAACCTGTTATAGGATCTCTAGTCCCCAGGTTGGGTTTCCTCATATATGACTCAAGAATTTATAGATTTCAATCATATCCCCTCGAAGTGCTCCAGATTATTTCTTTTGTTAAGGCGTTAGTAATAGGATCTGCAAAATTATAACAAGATTTGACATAATCAATACTTATGGTACCACTTGTCAAATATGACCTTACATTACTATTTTTTCTCCTTATAGGTCTAGATTTATTGTTGTAATAATAACAGTTTCAACTACCAATGTAGTGGTGCTAGTACAACAAATTAAAATAAGAGGAACTGATTTTTCAAAATAAGTAATTTGAAATAACAATTCTGTCAACCAATTTGCTTCCTCACCAGCTGAAGCTAAATCAATTAACTTAGCCTCCACGATAGAGTTATCAATCATAGTTTGATTTTGATCATTTTCAACAAATAGCACCACTACCCAAAGAAAAAATATAAACAGTGGTATAATAGGAATTGCCTGACGAAGTGGTCCAATTTGCATAAAAAGATCCTTCAAGTACAACAAGATATTTTTTATAAAACAAATCATAAGTTTTTGTTCTAATTAAATATCTCATAACTCTTGCAATAGCATGTCAATATTCATTACCTGGCTTAGCTTGCTTATAAACCTACTAAGTAATCTTATTGTATATACAATATCAAGCCTATTGCAATCAGTCACATATCTCAAACTTTCAATTAAGCTAGTATATTCTTTTTAATTTATCACATAATTTTTACATGTTCAGGAAACAAGTGAACACTGATCACATCCATATAACGAAATAACTGAACACTGATAACATCCAAATTATACCTCCCAATTAAGGTATAAGTGGTTGCTTTTCAAATATAAAACCTAACAACGGTTGGTCGATCCCACGAGGAATATGGTCTAGACTTAGAATAATTAAAACAACTTCAAAAAATTATCCCACTTATTTCCACGAGGGGTTTATATCATAAAAAGCGATGACTAAAACCTATACTAAGAACAATCAGGATGCAAGTGTGACTAATTCAGTGAGAGAGAATAACTAGGGTATTCTATTCCCCATGAACTCTTAACGCAGTATAACCTAATAATTATAACTTTTTCTAGTATAAATGCAGAAGCATGGTCGAGCAAATAGGTAAATTTTACCACATGACTTGGTCCATCTATGGGTGTCACATTACTAACCCTCACGTTGGTCCTAGTATAACCATTTCTTGGTTAGTTTGGATTGAATAACGAGAGCACTCATATCAAATCCTGTCATTTATCCAATATCCCATTCATTACTGCCTTCATTTGGCAAGTAAGAATAACACAGGTTCCAACGCTGGCCACCGTTAAAAAGGCATTCAAAATGAAGAAATAAATAATATATACATGCACACTTTCAAGGATCATAAATTATTTAGTTTTTAGTTTGTTAGTTCATCATGGTTCCCACAACCCTAGTTGTAGATTTAGCTACTCATGTTCATTGTAGATAGAGAAATCATGTTTGATATTTGGATAATTAAACACTTACAAAGATGAAATTGAAGAATTAAAAATTCAAAATCTCTATGTAAATAGCTATATGAAGATCTGAAAATAAGCACAAAGCGTGTTTTTCCAAATCTTCAAGAACAAACTCAAACCAAAAGTAATAATACATGTCCAAAAATAAATAAAACCCCTATTTATAAATATAAAAAGTTGAATTCTAAACGAACAAGGAAAATTGGATTTAGGCCTGACACCGAGCCAATGTACGACCCATGAAATAATCCACAACTCGTGGTCGAGAGTTGTAGACTGCTTTACTAGAAACTAGGCACTGTCATAACCCAAGCCTAGATCCTAGACGTGACACGACGAATGGGGAACCCGAAGGAACGCCAAACAAGCCTTTTAACATATTATTACACATCCTTGGTGGCATAAGCAATTAAACAACAATGAGAGAATAGAAATAAGGGCAAAGGGATTCAGGGAGTCTTTCACAGTTTAAAACATACAAGAGTCAAGAGAGTCAAAGCTCATAGCATCATTACAATACATATCCAACAACACCTCTAAACTTAGAATTTAGTTAGGGCCAAGATAACTTTTCGGGCTCACCCTTATAGTCAAAAACATATAATAAGATAGAGAGAGTTTTTTGCATAATGTAAGATCAAAAGATATCGTCATCGGAGTGGAAGACTCACCAAACTTGCTTTAAGAGATAGTACTAGCCATGTGGAAGAGGATGATGATTAAGAGAAGCTCCAGTTCCTACATGGTAATATCATGTAGGCATAGAGTATGTGTTAGTACGTTTGAATCCATAAACTATGTAGGATGCAATGCAATCAGAGATAGTAAACAAAATCAAAATACAGAAATTAGGCAATAAATGAGCATATAACAATATGGTATATAACAATATGGTATGTGTGAATGATATTTGAAGTAAACATGCTTATATAAAACATATTACATATGTAGTAAGAGACCAAGGCCTACCACCCCCTTGGCAAGGCAATTGAGGAATAAACCCCCCAACATGGTTGCATGGGCCTACCACCCACCAAGCATGTGATTGAGGTATAAAACTCCCTAACATGGTTGTTCGGGCAATCACCCCCCTAGCGTGGCGATTGTGATATATA
>JAOTQJ010135036.1:0-10022 GCA_025642045.1 Solanum sejunctum | reverse complement strand
TGCTTTATAATGCGTGGACGCTTGGCCCCGTCGCCCTGGTTCACGTAGATCGTTTGAGGGTTTGTGTTGGAGATTTGAAAATTTGGTATAGTGTATGTCTGGGTGCCCCATCGGCACCAATCACGGCCCCTGGGTTGGGTCGTGACATGTTAGAACCAAAATAAAGGTTAAAACAATTAATTATATTTTTAAAAGAATAATTTTTTTTATATTAAAGTAGTTATTTTTAGTACACATAACAAATAAAAAAATATTTAGAATTAAATTAACGTAATAGAAAAATAGACTAATTAGATTAGATGTCACGATAATTCATAAAAGAAAGAAAGTAAAATAATAGCAAAATGAATTAATAACTAATGAAGATTTTCTCATTGTTTAGATGTATATTTAATAAAATGTGTCAAGTTTAATGGACCTTTTAACTATTGACGCGTAACAAAATAGAGCAATTAAATTCTTGAAGTTACTTTTAAAAAATAAAAAAAAATTCATAACCTTTGAAGAAATAATTAGACACCACATCTTAAGATGTACATTTAATTAATTTTTTATTTTATTTTTTATTGTACAACCATTAAAATTTTCTAGAACTTGGATTGATATTTCCGAAAAACTTATACATGTGTTGAATTATCGGTTTACCCCTATATTAAATTAAATTTTAAAAAATATTTAATTAAATAAATAATTAAATAGTAATTATATTATTTTTATATAACATTCTAAATATAAGGAAGAAATTGTAAGGACTTATATTGAATTCAACATATACTATAAGCTAGATCCCTTTACATAGCAAAAATTTTAAAACAAAACAATAACATTATAGGCTAAAATCATAATTATTTGAAAAAAAAAACCCTACAAGTTCTTCTTATTAAAAAGTACTTTGAAAATTGTTATATCTCAATTTATTATATCAATTTTAAATAATATTTTAGACGGATGGATGCATCAAAATTATCCATCACAATTTTATTAATTTGTGATATATGTATATATGGTGCTTAATTACGTAGCTAAAATTAGTTTTATTATTACTTGACAGACTCAAACTATTTTAGCAATTATGTTTGAGCTTGTATTTGTTCAAATGAAACTTTGGGTAACTTTTCATGTACCAAACTTTGGTGTTATTTATATTATTTTAAACATGTGTATCAATTAGCATGGATCTGGGAAAATTTTGGCTTGAAAGTTGAATTATCATTTTATTTATATACTAAATAAAAATATTATAAAATATTTAATTAATAATATATATATATATATATATATTATTAATTAAATATTTAATAGTAATCATATCTTATTATTGTTATAAAAATTAACTCCATAACTTAAACCTTTTCATCCTCATGACTTAAATTCTAACAACATCCATTGATCTTGTGCCTTTAACTCATGCACTTACTTTTAACAATCTCCATTAATTTTATGTCTTTTTAAATTTATAACCCAAATAATATATGTTATAACATTATAAAATTCTTTAAATTCAATAGGTGATAAATGTAACATGCATTGCATTTAAAAAAAAATTAAACATACAGAAAGGCTTAATATATTAACTTGTATAAAATTTATACTCTTTCATTTATTTATTATTTTATCATTTATTTTCTTTAAATATTCACTTTTATGTCTCATATTTAATTCTCTATTCAATTATTATTCTTAATATCTATAACTCTCACACTTTTATACTCATAAACTCCAATTATTTAAATAAAAATTTAAGAATCATTTTGTATTCTTCCATTTTTATCTATATAAATCCTCTTTTTGGTTCCCATGATCCATACCTAAAGTTATCCATTTTATTCTATAGCTAAAGTAGTGTGATGTTAATATATATATATGGTTGTTGTACTATTTGGCTCATGCTTTAGTTTGCTGCAATGTAGAAGGTTGTCGAATTTTGATTTAATATGAAAGGAGGAGTCGACAAGAACTCAAAAGATTATATAGTGATGCTATATTTAAGTCCCATCTATAATGTTATGATTGAAGTCTCAAGAACGGTGCCTATATTATTTTTTTTAATTTCCTTTCTTAGACTTTGAAAATTTGTATTTTATTTAGGCTCAAATTAATTATTTATGGCGTTATTGAAAGTTTAGTAACTACTAACTGAAGTTCAAACTTTATGCTTGTGATTGTTTAAAAAATAATTTAAATATTAATATATGTCCCTCATTTTGTGTTTTTTGTTATGTTTTAAAAATTATTTGTAAGTACTATATTTTATTACTCATTGCATGCTATTTTTATAAATTTTTTAATCATTAATAAATTTATAAAAATTCACTTGAGATACACGTGCAACGCACGTGTTCTAGATTCTTCCCCCGAAGCTGGCAACATTTCATCCAGTGATGTACACAGAATGGTAAAGGCAAGACTACAGCAGCAAGAGCATTCAAAATGGTACTAGCTGAAGGTGGATATGGGATATGGATGGAACGCAATAGAAGAATATTCAAGGAGAAACGTAAGGTGGAACAATTAGCTAAAGAGAGTTATTATTATCACTACTAGAGCTAAAGAGAATGTTAAAGACATGTTGATTAGTCTTAACTTTTAGAGGTAATGTTAGCTAGTGGTATTGAGTTGTTAAACTGAAACGGCTACTGTGATAGTAACCTGCTATGTAATGCTTATTGGTAATGAATAAAATCCCTCGGATACCAAAATTAAAAAAACTGTGATGAAGGTGCTGTCCCAGGTAGAATTATATCAACAGTTTGATGACCACCTACAAACGCATTGATTGCTCTCCCAAATAGTGTTTCATCAAAATCTTCATTATTTGTTTCTCCAAATGAATTGGCATACGCTCCTCCATAAAAATCTGGTGGCAGCCTAGAAAACGATATATGTCTGTGTCGTTTCCTTTTCACATACTTTGATCCATTAAAGATTGCGTGAAACAAGCCCATCTTTCCATGTTGAGAGATGTTATTTTGTATCACCAACTGATCATCATTTATAACATCGTTCTCGTACAGAAGATGCATCCCCCAACCTTTGATTGCAACACCTGCACCATTCCCACAAACCTCAATTTCAATCCAGTTGTTAGGATTGCAAACATGTTTCTCGTACGTTGACCAAAATGAATCAAATGATGCATAGGCAAGGAGAATGTGATCTGAACCAAGACATTCCTCACTTCCTACTGAGCCAATACTTTTAAAAAACAGGCCAGCCTTTCCATCGTGCCTTATGAGCTTAAACATGACCAGAAATCCCGGGATTTTTTTAAGGTAAGCAAGATTCATACAGTAAGCCATAAAACTGTCGTAGACAACACAAAGAGCAAAGCCCATGAATTTGTTTGTGTACCATTTTTTAGGTAGCTTCACTGATATTGAAGGACCTAAGCTCTTGTACGTAAACCACTCAGGAACCTCAGATCCAGGAATACATATACTGAAGTCATCATGTAAAAAATATGTTATGTACGTAAACTCACGTTGAAGCCCCTTCTAGTGAGCAACCGAGACAACCAAGAACCTAGTACACAAAGCCTACCCTCTTGGGTAGATAGGGTCCATTATCATAGGCGGGCAATAAGACTTTAAGCGCACCTGAGCGTCTTTGCCCACAGAGAATAATGGGGATGAAAGTCTTGGGGTGGGGGGATGGGGGGGTTTCTACGGTGGGGACAATCACTCAAAAAAAATGATTGAACAACTGGGTGTAATTTACTTACGATACTTAGTTGACATTCATAAAAAACATCTAATGAATTATGAGTTCAATCCATCTTGTTTAGATGAAAGATATTCCTTGCTTATTATTAGACAATCACTTATTTACAGATTTCGTGTGGGGAAAATTGTTTTCATTTTCCATCTCATGGAAATCCCTTTTCGCTCTACTTAGCCTTATCCCCTCTGATTCAAGATCATCGAGAGGTAATATTCATTCATTGAATTTATAGGCCAAAGATTTACCATCTCTATGGGATTAAATCTTAAGTTATTGCGAAGTAAAAAACTGATGAGATTATGGAAGTAAATATTCTTGCATTTATTGCTACTGTACTAGTTATTTTTTGGCCGGTAATTATTCCCAAAAAATACTATCAATTTGGCAACAAAACCACTCATACTGCCATTGAAAAGTGTATACATATAAAGCGCAATGTACTTACCTTGAGCATGTGACTCCACAATGAATCAGCAAGAACGACATGATCAGGTTCATTTTTGACGAGTTGGTGACATTGGGTAAGTGAAACTCGAGACAGCATTGGATATTTGCTTAACTGATCAACGCCGCGCCTCAGTGATGTACATTCATCAGCATACACCTCTTGTATACTTGAAGGAAGCTCTGGAAAAATCTCAAGCCTCTTACAACCAACCAATTCAACAACTTTAAGTCGAGTTAGACCATTGATGCTTGCGGATGGAATAGCAACAAAATTATTTTTCGCGAGATTCACTTCCTCCAAAGATGGCAAAAACCCAAGATTAGATAGGATTCCTCCGTCTAAAATATTGCAATCACTTATGTCCAGCTTTGTCAATGAACAAAGACCTGATAAATTAGGAAAAAACAGACCCATAGACTTGCGGCCTTTTCCTAATAGCCAAGAGAAAATGAGTGAGCTCCATAGTTGTAAACCCAAAGCATTTTTACATCCGCGGAGTGATAAGCGCTTAAGGTTCTTTAGCTGAGAAACAGAGGAAGGCATTGTTTGGATGGCTGTGTCATCGCAATGAAGCTCCTCTAAACTGACCAAATGTCCCAAATCATCTGATAATTTTTCGAGTCTTGAGCATCCGGATAGATGAAGTGTTCTTAGACACTTCAATCTAAAAATACTGCTTGGAAGATTCTCAAGATGCTTGCAGTTACTTAGATTTATCAAAGTTACTCCTGAAAAGTTCTTAATTGATTCGGATAGTTCTCTCAAACCAGTTCCTTCCAAGTACACTTCTGACAAACGATTCATTTCTTCTTTTATTTCCGACAACTTTTTGAGTTTTGAGCAGCCTGAAAGAATCAACACCTCAAGACTTTCCAATTGGATGATCTTCGGTAGGGTCTTTAAATTTCTACAATTCTTCAGATTCAACAAGACTAGCCTTCTGAGATCGCTAATAGAAAATTTGATTTCTATCAAATTTACGCATCCTTCAAGAACCAGCCTTTCAAGATTAGGGGTACCTGAAAAGTCTGGAGTCCTTACTAGCTTCTGTGACTCACTAAGGTTGATGTATTTCAATTTTCGTAGGACCTGTCATAATGCAGTAAGTTAGTCTGGACGAACGTTCCATCGTTATGTGAAATGTTAGAAAAGGAATAGATAATTCTACTATATATAAACCTTAAAGCCTTGCCAAAGTTGTATGATTCGACTATCTTTCAACTTCAAACCAACGAGTTTTTCGCCCTGAAAACTAACAGGAAGACTTCTTGATGGATACGCGAGCCAATTAAACCACCTCAACTCACTAGGAAGAAAATTAGGACCCTGAAGAACATTTTTGTTCTGGATGCTGACAAACCGTAGTCTGGTCATTTGTGTGAAAGCCGCGCTGCTGACATTCACTTCTTGTTCAAAAGCCAAGTTCAGTGACATGCCTTCAATCTTTTCAGTGCCCTGGTTAATGAACAGGCGCGAAAATTAGATATTTATAAAAATGTTCAAAAGCTAACCAATTAGTAGAAATTTATCATTTGTGCAAATGCTTACCAAATCTCCTGCAAGTATATAAGCTATATGTTCGGGCAGCCACAACCTACTATATCTACTTGGATCATCGGAAGCTTCTTGACGAATAATATACCAACACATTTCTTGTATCAATTGATGCACTAGAATCCGACCTTGTGAAACCATAATCAATGATTTCTCCATGAGAACTTTTATGCCAATAACAGGACTAAAGTTAAAGCTCTCTAATATTCTCATAACTGACACTTTCTTCTTCCCTATAAAGAAACACACAATATCTAGTAATATCTTTTGTTCAATATTCTTGAGTCCATTGAAACTTAGCTCGAGTTTCTTCACAATTCCATCTTCTGGGATTTGTTTCAATCGTTTCACTTCACTTGTCCATTCATCCAAACCTCTTCCATACAAGAAACTTCCGAGGACTTTCAAAGCCAAGGGGAGTCCAGCACAATGCCTTATAACTTGAGCTGTGAGATCCTTAAATTCATCTGTAAGACGGTTTTTCTTGAAGGCATATAGCTTAAAGAGCTCCAAACTTTCGTCTTCATTTAACGTTGTCATTCGGTATATCTTCTCTACCTCATGTTCAACAAGCAAGTGTTTGTCTTTAGTTGTTATGATAACTCTACTCCCGAGACCAAACCATTCGCGTTTCCTTGCTAAAGCATCAAGCTGATCTACGTGGTCAACATCATCAAGAACAAGAAGAACCTTTTTGTAATGTAATCTTTGTATTTGCATATTGACTCCTTCGTATACATTGTTGATATTTATATCTTTCATGTCAAGAATCTCAGAAAGAAGTATCTCTTGCAAGTGCTCTAGGCCGCGTTGTTTTGCTGAACGGTCTCTAACTTCATGAAGAAAACACGAACCTTCAAACTGACTCCGAATATTATCATAAATGACTCGTGCTAGAGTTGTCTTCCCTACTCCACTCATTCCCAATATTCCAACGAAACGAACTCCACCAGATCCAATGCTAAGCATTTTATACACTTTTTGCATACGTGCCTCCATCCCAACAAGATTTTCTACATTTTTCGTGTGTTTCTGACTACCCAATTTAGCCATTATATCTTCCAAAATATGCTTTATCACTATAGCTTCATGCCTGCATACCACAAAAGATTACAATGATTTTATTATGTAAACTTAGATTTACGTTTGGATTTTTATTCTTTATTGCGTCCTCACTAATTTTGGTATAACCTGAGTCAATTTGCATTATTTTTATTTCTCATCGCAAACCTCATCATTTTCAATCCACTTACCCTTACGCCAACAATGCTTATATTGAGGTAAAAGTATCTGAAATTTTTGAGCATATATTTGGGTAGTGGTGGCAAAATTAAAGCCAACCCATTCCATCCGCCAAACCAGTCAAAGTTTGGGCAGGTTAATAACCTGTTGATTTATTAGCTCAATCCATCTCAATCTAACCTATTTCAACCCGTTTAAAATTGGGTTGATATTTAACTCTAATTGACTCGAGAGAGATCTTGTCAAAATATTTTTTGAATATTTTTTTTTAATTTTGATATATTTTATATAACCAAAATAAAGAAAAATATGATTTAATTAAATACTAAAATATCAAAAAAGAATAGACAAAGTAAATAAAACTTAGTAAAAGTTGGGTCAGGTTAGATCTTGACCCGCTCTATAACCCATTACTCAACTCATTTTGACCAAAGTAAATTTGAGTTGGATTGATTCTTTACTCATTTGTTATTTTAACTTATTATACCCTACTCAAATTTGACTAACCTACCCAATGGTCACCCTTATATTTTGACTACTTGTCCCTTGCCAATTTTGGTAACTTTTAGACAACTACAGTTATAGGGATTAGAATAATTTACATAGAAAAAACATCATGAACTATTGGAAATAAAATAAATAATATACCTCAATTTCTTTTCATTCTCATTTTCATTGACAGAAAATTTAGTAGCTTGGTTGATTAGCTATTTAATTCTCTCTTCTACGCCTACCCTCAATTTAAACAAGTATAAAAAATCCTCATAAGCTAAATATCCCCCGTTTTGATTTTTGGTCCACTATTAAATTATTAGAAATATATACATAAGTAGGAGAAAAAATGTCAATTCGAATATGGCCTATTTCATCAATCTCCTATTCAACTACTTCGATCATTTTCCAGCACCTCATATCTTTTTAGACATCGATATCTAGATCTACTCAACTTACTTTTAGTTTTTTGCTCTTGAGATTACATAAATTAAAACCAAATTCAAAATTGGTTTAATATTAATACTTACGCATTGGCAGTATTTGGCAAATCCCAGCCAGATAAATTAGCTGCTTCCTCTAGTGCTACTCTCCATTTTTTCACCTTGACACAATCTTCATAATTGTTTAACGCTTCTCCAAAGCTCGATTTTTGTTTCCTTACTATTGATGGATCCACATCATAGAACACTGGAATAACAATTTGTCCTTTAACATTCTTGCATTCTATAATTTTCACTACTTCATCCAAACACCACTTCGAATTAGCATAGTTCTTGGAGAAAATAATCAAAGCTATGCGTGATTCTTCAATTGCTCTCATGAAGTCCTGGTGAAATAGAATTGCCTTTATCTAATTTATCAGCATCTTTGAACGTGTTGATCCCTTTTTGTTGAAGAGCAACATAGAGATGATCAACAAAAGTTTTGCGTACATCTTCACCTCTAAAACTTAGAAAAACATCGTAACTCCATCGAATAATTTCTGGAGATATTGGTAGCAAAGAACTACTACTACATTTTTGTTGATTCATTTTCATTGGCTAAATGAAAATAACAAAAAAACAATGACTATTAGACTCAAGAAAAAATATGTGTGATCTAAATGAGGACTTTCAATAATATATATGCAATGTGGAGACTTGATTAGCATGCAAATAAATGTGTGGTGTAGAATTTTGTAAAATTGATTTTTGCTAGAGGAATTAGTCAAAATGATAAAGTCTATAGTGATGATCCAATTATAATTAAAAATACTCTCAAAGTTAACCTCTTTTTCTTTTTAGTCTTAGTCTTAATTTTCTAAGTGACATGTTTAAGGCTACAAGATTAAAAATATTTTCGTATATTTGACATAACTTTAATTTAGAATGACAAAATTGAAAAATTTTCTTTATTTTCTTAAATTATATATCTAGTCAAACTAAATAATTTTTTTTGAAACGAATGGAACAAATAATGTTGCTGTTGTCAAAATCATCTAGATGATTGATTGACTAAATTTACTAACCGACAAATTAATGAATTTGCTAAGAAATTAAGCGTGATACCTAGATAATCTCTTAAACTAGTTTAGATATTCCATTTGAACATCCCAATTACGCGTTATAAGAAGATCTTCATCGTGTCAATTGAACACAAAATTCATATACAGCCAAAACACAAAAAGTGTCCACAATTTACGGTCAATAGATAGTACATGATGTGAACCGCATATATATGATAAGTGCCTGAAAGTAACATTTCAGCTACTACAATTAACCATATGTGAGATTAGATTTGGATATATTAACTTATATTGGATTTAAGATATGCATTAATTGAGTAGCCAATGTGATAGTGTCTTTTATTTGCTATCCATAATACATTTCTTTCATCATTTTGATTTGCCTTACTTTTCTTTTTAGCCTGTTGCAAAAAAACTATTATTTTTCTTTTATGCAACTCTTTAATTTAATGAACATTTTGATACACTATGTGAAACAAAAAGAGAAGAGTTATGTAACAGTAGAAAAACAGAAGAGGGGAACACTAAGAAAACTAGAAAAAAAATTTTGATCCTAATTTTTTAGATTCATCAACCTACACAAAAGGCATTTAGTTTGTCGACATCAATTCGGATTTCCTAGTGCAAACAGAAGATAATTTGGGGGAAAATCACTTGATAGCAACAACAACCACCACTGGGAATCAGACAGATATACAATCTGTTATTCTTGTTCCATTATTTTTTGTATAGTGATAGTTTAAATAGAAAACTCACACTCTCAATAGTTTAGATGTATTCTCAAAAAAATATAAAATAGTTTAAATATCTTTTTGACCCTTTACTCATGAAATTTTAAAAATCCATTTATCTTGAAAAATATTTTTGTCATAAGTGCTTTTTAGAAAATACTTTTATAAAATAACAGCTCATATTTCACTAATTAATTTAAAACACTTTTTATCAATAACATAACAATAATTTATATTTGACTAAGATTCTTAAAATGCTTCTATGAGAGAAAGGGGATGGGGTATGCCAAAAGAGTGTGCAAGTGATCAAGAACTCACTTAGATGATC
>JAOTQJ010135007.1:0-10022 GCA_025642045.1 Solanum sejunctum | reverse complement strand
CCTTTTTGAATTAAGGCTGACTTGTTCTGGTGGGATTGAGCAAGTGCCATCACGCCCAAATTTTCGGGTCGTGACAAAAACTCAACAAAATAATAAATAATTAATGACCTAACTTAATCACTAGAGTAGATAATTAATGACCTAACTTAATCACTAAAGTAAATAATTAATGACCTAACTTAATCAGTAGAGTAAACAATTAATGACCTAACTTAATCACTAGAGTAAATAATTAAAAGAAATGTATTACTATTCTTATTCTTATTCTTATTCTTATTATTTAGGTCATTACAGCAAAGAACGATTGTTAAGAGGGAAAACTCACTACAAATCTATAGCACGACGTAGAACATGAAGAAGGAAAACATTTCCTAAAACGTCTCATGGCCCCCTATTTATAGTCATGGTGCGTTTCACAACCATGAATAAGACTCTAATCAATGTGGTGTGTTGGACTTCGTGAATCTATCGACCTATTTCTCTGATACTAAGTTTGTCATGACCCAAGCATAGGGCTTAGATGTAATACGACGAATGGAGAACCCGAAGGAACCCTAAACAAGCCTCTTAACTTATCATTACATATCATTGGTCAGAAAAGCATATAAGATACATAAAAAGTAAGAATAGGGGGCAACAGGACCAAGAGAAAAGCTTGCACAACATCATAATCAAGAGACATAAGTATAATATGCATGTGTAAGTAGCTCATGCTCATATAGGATATCATATGTGTAGAAGAGACCAAACTAGATTTTCAAGGTACAAACCCCTTGGTGGTTGATGATGGTTTCACCCCATCACCCTGGCCGTATGGTACAAACTTCTCACATAGTTGATGATAATCACACCTTATCACTACAATGGCGAAGTACAAACCCTTCACATGGTTGATAAGTACAAACCCCTACCTCGATTATCTAGGCTCTTATCCCCCCTGATTGGGTATAGTCTAAAGTAATACTTTATATATAATATATGATATACATAAGCTCATTTCATTAATATATAGTCAATCATATCATATCTAATGCTTTGGACCTTTAACTCCTCAAGAAACCACATTTGGACATTTTATCAAACACTTAGAGGGTGTGTAATACTGGTATAAAATCATGAATTATGGAGATGAAATCATGCAAGAAAATTCATTGTAAAAAACCATCAATAAACACCTTGCAACACCCTCAAGCAACATACATCAAAATTCCACACTAATTCTTACAATAGGTCTAAGATTTATAGCTCAAAACATAGCAAAACCATCATAATTTCACATAGGTTTAACATAGTGTGCAGTGAGTTTCATAATAAGCAAAACCCATTTGTAAATCAACTTTAAATCATGCAACTTGAGTAAGAGGAAGCTTGGGTATCATGGCGAAAGGAACCCATGAAAAAAACCCACATACCTTAGCTTGGGGATGAACTTTGTTAAGATTGGAGATGGAGACTTGAAACTTGAAAAAGAACCTTGAAGGAAAACCTTAGTTCCGGATGAGGGTTTGAGACTTGAATTTTGAGAGAGAAAATATGGTTAAGTGTTTGAGTGAGTATTGAGAAATGTTTAGGATGATATGAGAGTGAAATAAGACTAAGTATAGGTAAAAACACACTTGGGAACCGTTAGGCCCAAGACTTAAAAGTCTCACTGGACAGAAAAATACATCTCTCCACATTGCGGAGACGATGCATAGACAACTACTCTTCATCTGCGCTCCCTTGGCGTATCGTGCCAGGGGTGCAGATAGCTCACTGGAATTTGCCACTTGAAAAATCATAATTGTCATTCTTTTGCTCTTAAATCGGGGTTAGACTCTTTTTCTCCTAATAGTTTGACCCCCTGAACGAGAATATGAAGTTGAATTTTCGATACCATACACGAATTTTGAGATATATGGAGTTTAAAATTTTGGGTATTCTAAGGCACATTTTCTAGCACTTTTTGGGGTCGTTTCAAATATTTAGGCCTATGTGTAATTAATTTATGTATTAGTTAATATACTCTACATGGTATAAGCTAATCAGAAAAGGGTCTAAAATGTCTTTAAACTATTGAAAATGATACAAAAATGCCCATCATCCACCCATTGGACCTAAAATACCCTTGTCATCCACTTTAAGTCCAAAAGTGTCATTTTCTTTAATGGGATATTTTTTTATCCTAAAAATGCCCTTCATTCACCTTTTTGGTTCACTTAATCCTTGAAACTAACAATACTCTTTTTTTTCTTTTTCAAATATTTATTATGTTTTATTTTCTTATAGAATAAAGTAAACCCCCATCCTCAATTCTTTTTTTACAAAAAAAACTTATAATTTTTTATTATTTTTTAAAATTTGTTTTTGGGTTATAATGAATTTGTGAAAAATCTAACTAAAAAATAAACTAGTAGTTTTACTATAGTATTTTTTTTAAAAAAAATTAGGGCCATGAAGAAGGTATATTTTCTGGATTTAATAAATTATGGGAAAAAATCTTTAAAAACTCTTAAAAATCTAAAGTTACAACAATACATATTTTGAACTTTTTTTAAAAAAAAAATCTACACATACTTGTATTTTATTTAGACAAGATAATTAACCTTTTAAAGATCAAAATGTAATGACTTCGATGGTCATTTCTGGAACCTTCGACCTAATTACCATTTTACTATTTTTCAAAGTTGCCTTGAGTCATTTATGGATAAATCCAAGAGTTGGATTTTGAAAATATCATAAAAAGTTGGAGTTTTGCAAAAGAAAGAGTTTTAGAAGCCTTAAAACTGAAAATTTTGAGTTTTGTGGTTATTTTGAGTTTCAAGTGTTAGAATTTGATTCTATCGATTCCATTAGTTTTGGAATACCGAATCTATTCTAGGCGGACTTGTAGAACTGAATTCAAAATTAAAATAGAGATTTTAAGCCCAAAGTTATATTTTCAGTTCATTTTGAATCATAAGTTTGACTTTGATCAACATTCGGGATTCGGGATCTCGTATCAGAATTTTGTCAATTCCAGTGGTTTTGAGTGGTAAAACTAATGCTAGAAATGCCTTTGTTGTATAATTTTTAGAGTTTATGACAATATTTTGAGTTTTTAAGTTCGAAACTAATTTAAATAATCTTTCTCGAGTTTGAAGCCATGGAGGTTCTGGATTCGAATTCTAACAGTGCCATTGAGTCCAAATTGTCATTTCTAGTGGAGTTTTATGTTTGGTTTGTGTTCAAGGGGTTCTGAATGAATTCTCGAGGGTCTAATTCTAGTTTGCAAATTATTGTATGTTGCTGTCATGTTTCAGTTCTGGTGCATCTCCCGCTAACCCTCCGCGAGCATGCCTCCTTCTCCGCATTCATGGAGGTCAGTGTGACTAGACCTCACATTTGTGGAAGGTGGGCCCATGTTCATAGAGCTGTGGTTGTTGGGCCTCCACATTCATGGAGCTTTACATGGGCCTAATCAGTGGATTGCATTAAAAGACGATCTTATTTCACTTTCCTCCATTTCTAACACTTCAAGCTCTGTTTCCAAAAGATGTTTTGAGGGTTTTCAAGGCAAAGTGATTGAATAACTATTTTCTAACCTACTTCATCAATTTACATTGGTTAATTTGTAATTTTAACTCCTAATTTTGGATTTTTAATGGTATAATTTAGGAATTTTTTGGATATCAATTTCTAATCTTTAATAATTGATTTCTCCCTCATCTTAGCTATATTTTTGAAATTGTTTTCAGTTTCTGGCTACGTTTTCTGACATAAGATTTTTGACCATTTTGTAATTCTTATCCAAATTGATTGATTTTAGTGTCATTAGATTCTTTACGTGATTATGATGCCATAGTTGAATAGATTGTAATTATTTGGAATACCGTAAAAGGGGGTAGCGGCAATTTCGACTTGATTTAAGATTTTATTTGAGATAAGTGAATTTTTAACCTTATGTTAAGTATGAATGAACTTTGTATGCTCTTATGTGTAAGGAATTGAGTATTTGAGGGTAGAATTGTATCGTTATAGGCTTGATCATGACTTTTCATATTGAATACTTGTTCATATGGTGATAAAATGAGTTATAAATTAACTGTACTGCAACACCACTACTCCAGGTTACACTTTTGAGAGTCTTGGGTGTGTTGGAGACTTTGGGGCAGGTAGGTAGCCTAACTGACACTCCTGGTATTTCATAGACTTGGGTGAAGGTGTAGCTTCAGGATCAGCAGCAAGCCCCGAGGCCTGGGTTCAGGTTGAGTAGCCACTAACAACTCCGATTAATGAGATTTCACCAGTTGCTGCCTTTATTGATGATGAACAAAGGAGGTATGAAAGATTGCGGAAAATGGACTTACCTCAATTTCAAGTGGGAAGACTGAGGATACTCATGAACGTTTGACTACTTGTAGAGAGTTACTGGGTAATGTGGGACTAGCAGAGACTCATGGTGTGTGATATGTCACCCTCGAGCTCCGTTGGCTAGCAAGGGAGTAGTAGAGGACTTATGCAGGATCCCTTATAATTGGGTCTCCTTTGATGTCTTAAGAGATGTTTTTCGATGCATTCTATGATCAATTTATGCCTTGGAGTGTTCATGACGAGCGCCAATTGATATTTAAGAGTTTGAGGCAGGGTACTCTAACTGTTTTGGAGTACGAGATCAGGTTTTGCCAGTTGGCCTATCATGCTATAACTATACTTCCAACTGAGGCAGAGAAAATTCACCAGTTTGTGAGAAGATTAATTTTGCATATCAAATAATCGATATTCTGGATAGCTAAGGATGGAGCTTTCTTTCAGCCAGTGGTTAGTGCTATCAAGGAGGTAGAGTTGATGCAAATGGAGGAGTTTGGGGATCCTAAAATGGTCCATACATTAGGTTAGGCAGAGGTATGGTCAGAAGAGGTAGTTCATTTCAGCATAGCTTTAGAGGGAGATGAGGTCCCTATGATTCCTATAGTTCAGGTCAAAGTTCATTTGGTTCTCAACATAGGCCCACGAGCTGGGGAGGTTACAACTTCCCTTTTGCCCCTTCACAACAGTCATCCACCCCTAGATCATGCTTTGGGTGTAGATCTCCAGATCATATGATTCGTCAGTGCCCTGGGCAGATTCACGCTAGGCCCCATCATTCATACTCCATAACACCTATCAAAGATCTGGCACCATTAGCTAGAGGTTCAGCCCACAGACCAGGGGTTAGAGTAGAGGTCAGACAGATAGAGATGGATATACCAGTGGTAGGGCAGCAAGTGATACTTCTACTTCTTCAGATGGTAGGGGGTCAATTTCTAATGTATGTGATCTTGTTAATTATTTGATTTTGATAACAAAATCTTGCTTATATTGTGATATGATTGATACATTGAGACTATAATGATATTGAGACACCGATGATATTGAGATATTGTTGATATTGAGACACTGATGATATTGAGATATTGATAGTATGAGACATTGAGACCTTTATAATGTTGATATTACTATATAATTGTGATTATGCACCCTTGCATCTATTATTATTTGTGCATTGACACTTGTGGTGGCTATGATCGAGATGTGATAAGGTAACATGTGGATTTGTGGTCGAAATATAACACCCCGTAAAATTATCAAAATGTTCCTAAAATGCATCATACGCACAAGGCGTCTTTCAAAGCTCGAATGAGAAATCCAAGACCGAATTTGCGATCAGCACAAAAAATTAATTCAGAAAATGATCTTGACCTAAATTAAGAGCAACCAGGTCGAATTGTGAAATTGCACAATTTGTGCAAAAACAGTAGCAAATCCGCATTTCCTCCACGATGCGCCAGGGACACAGACTTGCACTTGTGATTTTTTTTATTGTTTTTCTATGAAAACTGCTTTTCTGAAAACTTTACCAAAACACTAGTGCACGCCCCCTCCGCGATGCGCACCTGTGTTCTAGAAAATTATTTTTTTCTTTTAATTAGGAAAGGGCAATTTTGTCCTTCCTAATATATTTTAATATCCTTAAAATAATTTTTAAAGCATATTTCGTAGAAAATGGGTTTAAAACCATAGTTCTTTCTAAGTTTTACGCAATTTCTAAGAGAGAAGAAGGAGAGACAGAGTGAGAGTTTCTAGAAAAATCCCAAAATTCTTGAAGATTTTTCATTCCCAGGTATGTAAAGGCTACCCAAAAGCATGAGATTATTCTTCCATGTGCCTTAATGTAAAGTTATGATACAAGATTGATAATTAGAGTCTTGAATAACGATTTCTTGAAAGTTTTCTTGAATAATACCTTTAATTCTTGAATATTGTCTCTACTTCTTGAATATGTTCTTTAAATTATATTTTTGTATCTTAAATTGATGATCATCATGTTTAAAGTTTACTATATACCTCCATTATTATGTGATTGTGATTTAACCTGTATAATTTCTCTCTGTAAAGACTTAAATAATGAACTTAGGGGGATGTCTAGAGCTTTGATTGTCTGAATGTGATGTTTGACTGAGTCTGAGTCCTGAGGTCATGTGTATTGATGACTGTGATAGCTGAAAACAATATTGATAGAGTTGGATGAATTTATTCCCTTGAATTTGAAAGGATAGTCTTGCCTGTAGACGTTGAGTGATGGAAATCCTTGATGAATTGATAGATTTACGAGCATGTCAAGTCCTGGGAGGAGTATTGAGTACCGAAAATGAGTAAAAGTGAGTTTCACTCGCACTCATTACCTACGTGGCCAGTGTAGTAGAGGATTGGACCATGAGAATAAAGGTTTCCTTAGTCCCAAAAGAGGACTTACTATTATTATAAACCCCTAATGTATGCCCTTTTACCCTAGCAAGGTACTTGGCAGATGCCGCAATGATATCCGATGATGGGTATAGGTCCAAGAAACTACCAGATAGGTCTCCTGATGATAGAACTTCGATATGATGTGATGGTTTGGTGTTTTGATGGACAGTGAGGTGATAGAGTACGGTCCTATACTCTGAGGTGAGGTTAAGTGTCTGATGAGTGACAGTTACATTGTTCCATTTACTTTAGCCTGTTTTACATATAGTACATTCCATATACTAATGCCCTTTTAGCGCTGCATCATTTTACGATGCAGATTCTGTAGACAAAGGACTTCAGCAGCCCAATCATTGAGGTTCAAACCTTTGATTTTAGACCATGGTGAGTCCTCCCCAGCATATGGAGGATGATTATTATTTCTTTTTATACCAATATTTCTTTGATTGTGGCAACCATGGCCTATCACGGTGCCTTCTTAGATGTTGGTTATAGAGGCTTCGTAGACATAGATGGTTGATGGATAATGTCGGGCTTGTTGATTTCCATTTTCTTTCTTTGATATATTTATTCATATTAACCTATGATAGTTTATTATTTTATTGAATCTTCCGCATATGAATGGATGGAAAGATGGCAATGATACTAGGAGGTCTGCTTGGGGACTAGCAATAGTCTTTGAGCCATAATTACATCTAGGGTACCTCTCAGGGAATGACAAACTTGGTATCATAGCCCAGAGTTCGAGTGTCCTAGGGAGTCTACGAAGCCGTGTCTAGTATAGTCTTATTTATGGGTGTGTTGTGCACCACACTTCATGAACAAGAGACTATAGGATATTAGGAAGTGTTACCCTTCTTCTATGATATGAGATCATGCTATAAAGTTTAGCTTGTGGAATTATGCTTTTAACTCGTGCATTTTATGCTTACAGAAAATGTCACCCAAGAGAACTGCCTCTTAGAGAGATGCCCCAGCTCCTGTTGTTGAGAAATCCAAATCGGAGGTTCCAATTCAGACTAAGACTATGAGACGGGGATGCCTCTGTAAGTCTGCTGAGGTCCCTCAAGTGCCCCTTACTCAGCCTCAGCCAACAACCCCCACTATTGAGGCAGAACTAAGAGGAGCCATTACCATGCTGATTTAGTTAGTGGCCTCACAGGGGAATAACCAAGGTTCTTAGGATCTAGTTATGTCTCACAAGAGCCCTCAGCTGTAACCCAGCTCAGGGACTTCCCGAGGATGAACCCGCCAGTGTATACGGGGTCAAAGGTGAAGGAGGACCCACAGAACTTCATTGACGAGATGTACAAAGTTTTGAAGGCTATGCATGCAAATGAGATTGAGGGAGTTGAGCTTGAGTCCTACCACCTGAAGGATGTGTAATGTGTGGTACACCTAGTAGGAGGGAAGTAGAGGTGAGGATGCAGAGCTGGCCTCATGGGAGAAGTTTGAAACTGCCTTCCTTGATCACTTCTTTCCTCAAGAGTTGAGGAAGGCAAAGGCGGATGAGTTCATGAATATGAAATAGTGAGAGATGACTCTGAAGGAGTATGGCCTTAAGTTCATCAAACTGTCAAGGTATGCTCCAGAGATGGTGAAGGACATGAGGACAAGGATGAAGAGGTTTATGTCTGGCTTGGAGAGACATATGCATAAGGATTGTAAGGCTACTTTACTGATTCATGGTATGGACATCTCCAGACTTATATGCCCAATAGAAAGAGGATAATAAGAAAAGAGATAGAGAAGAGCATTTGAGAAGAACGGAGAAGTCAGCGGGACATGAGCCTAGCCCGCAGAGACATAATAGGGGTGACAAGTCTTATTTCCAGAAGAGGTCATCACATCTCGCACCGCCTGTAGTAAGTATGCCTATGTAGCTCAACAAATATGATCAGAATCTCAGAGTTATTAGAATTTCAAGACCCGGAGCGCCCAAATCTCACCCAATATAACTCAGGGTCCGATGGGAAAGCCACCTTGTGGCACTTGTGGAAAACTCCATCTGGGTAGGTGTCGTTTGGGCATGGATGCTTGTTTCCAATATTGGCAGGTGGGTCACTTCCAACAACAGTGTCCAAAGAGGAGATGAGGTGAAGAGAATAACAGAGCCCATCCTTTCACAGCACCTCTAGTAGGTAACCAACAGAGGGGTACTACTATAGGTACAGGAGGCGGGATGAACCATCTTTATACTATGGGTAACCGACAGGAGTAGGAGGCTGCACCAGATGTTGTCATGGGTATGCTTCGAGTCTTTTCTTATGATTGTTATGTATTACTTGACCTGGGTGGCACTTTGTCGTTTGTGACCCTTTATGTGGGGCTAGTAAGTTTGGGAGTCTTCCAGAATGTTTGCTTGAGCCCTTTACTGTTTCTACTCTTACTGGTGAGTCTATGTTAGCTGAGAAATTTTACGGGAAGTGTGTGGTGTCTATTTATCATAAAGACACCTTATCTAACTTAGTAGAGTTAGAGATGGTTGATTTTGATGTAATAATGGGCATGGATTAGCTTCACGCCTGTTATGCTTCTGTTGACTGTAGAACCCAAATTATTAAGTTTCATTCCTAACGAACCTATCACAGAGTGGAAAGGGAGTTTTGTAGCCCATAAGGGCAAGTTTATCTCTTATATTAGAGCAAGAAAGTTGATCTCTAAAGGTTGTATTTACCACCTCGTGCGAGTTAAGTTTGATGATGTTGAATCTCCTACTCTTGAGTTAGTTTCGATTGTTAATGAGTTTCCTAAGGTGTTTCCTGTTGATCTTCCTGGAGTCCTTCCTGATAGGGAGATTGACTATGAGATTGATGTTGTTCTTGAGACCAAACCTATCTCAATTCTACCCTATATAATTGTCATGCCCCAAAGTCCCGTAGGGCGGACCGACACCCATTGCCGATAAGGCTCGGGAGAACCAACTTGTAACTATATGCATTCTGTACATATTATAAGGGGTTTCTACATTTGGCATACCTTTAAGCAGATAAATAATGATAGCAAGCCCAAAGGAAACGCATATTACTAGGCCATTGGGGCCACGCTGTCTAAAGTGCGAGACATGACTTCATTGTGCTTTACATTATCTACAAAGCCTCTAAATAAAGAAAAACATCTAACAAAAGTCGGGACAGGCCCCGCCTTAACAAACTGTGCAATAAAAACATGTAAGACCTAGACATGTACAAAGCCTTGAAGCAACCTAGAGCTTGATGACAGTAGCTGAATGTCCTGTACTCCTACTGGGGAGATCTACTAGCACCTGTACCTGC
>JAOTQJ010134996.1:0-10022 GCA_025642045.1 Solanum sejunctum | reverse complement strand
TTTAAAATACACCTCAATCTCAACAATCTTCCCGAATGGGCAATTAACGTCCATTTAGTTAATTACGGGGTCTAACAATCTCCTTAACAATTTTCAAACGATTTAATCACCCCCAGGAGCCGACATGGTAGAGAGAGTGAATAAATTCTCCTGAAAGCGCGTGAAAGAATAAAAAAAGGTCTGAATTTATAGAAATCATCACATGATATTTTTTATTGATCAATATATAATTAATATTTTAAATAATTTTTTTGTTGATATATGAACTTTTTAAAAATTATCTAAATGATTTATCTTAAAAAGTATGGGTCCCCTTTTTCAAAAAATCGTTAATTTTTGTTCTCTTTATTTTCTTTTTTTCCTCAATATCCTTAACTTCCTCCATTGATATCCTTCTTAACCTCCATTTTTATCTCCACCTCTATACACCATTTTCAATCCATTATTTTTTTTGTAATCACCAAAATTCAACATCAATGTCATATTATTAACGTCAATTACGCTCTATTTATTGACATCGATGTCACAAGTTTAACATTTCTTGAATTTTGAATGACCCATTTTATTTTATTAATATTTGTGATTCAAAAAATGTGGATCCATCCATTTTTTTAATATAATATTCATGTTTCATATAAGTTGCGAAGAAAAAAAATGACTTTCTACAAAAATTTATTCTTCCACCTTGTCTAAGTTTGTTTTAATTGAATGGTGAAAAAAGAAAAAATGAGCAGTGAAGGATGAAAATGGTGAAAAAAAACGAAGAAGAAAGAAGTGGGGGCAAGGGTAGGGGTGGGGTGGGCGAAAAGGAGGAGAAGGCTAGAAATTGTGAAGAAAAAGGACGAAGAAAGAAGGAAGAGGAAGGAAGAAGGTGTGTGTGGGGTGGGGGAGCAATAAAAATAGGCCAAACTTTGAGTTTAGAAAATAAATTTTAAATAATTAATTAGTATAAATTAATTTTAAACAAGTATTAGAGTAAAAATGATGAATATATAAAAAAAAATAAATAAAATAAATGATGTGACTTTGATGTGGCGCTGATGTTGTAGGTGAGAGTATGTGATCTTAGAGTGATATTTAATTTGTTTGAAAATTCTTAAGGAGAGTATATAAATATTTGTGTAGTTTAGATGCTAAAGTAAATTTCACTGCTAAATTCGGGGGGGAGGGGGGAGGGGGTTATGTCTTTTCTCTAAAATAAAATAAAGAAAGTAAAAATTTTTTCATGAAGTAAAAGAATTCCATTCTAACAAGTCAATTGTACGTCAAAGAAGAGAGGCTTGGAAACTTATGAGAGGTATCAACATGCCTAGAAACTTCGCAGAAAAACTACGTCTTGAATTATTAATGGAATATTTTTCTATAAATATGAAAATTCAAATTGCTTTACTACTATATAGAATCGTCTAGCAAGCAAGTCTTCTTCAATATGACTACTTCTTCAAGGTAATTTGGTCAGCGGCTAGAAGCATACACTTGTTTATTGATATGTCTGCTTTTATCTAAGGATATTTATGAAATTTTTGTATTTTTTTTATTTTAATTTGTGTGTCTTACTTTTTTTAAATCTGTTATAGATTTAAAAATTATATATAAATCTTATAAATCACAATAATCAATACGTTATGAACTTTCTTGAAAGAAACATGAAATTTTCATTCTTTTCATGAATTTATTTATTTTATTTTATTTTCAAATATTCTTCTAAGATGCATGGCCCATCAGTGACACGTAATAATGTTGTTGAAAAGACTTGCTAAAGTCCTCTCGGCTTTACAAGAAATTAATATATTTATTTAGTTAAAAGAAAAGAAAATTAAAACTCAAAATTAATAAGTCTTTAGTCTCACTAAACTAGGTCAAAGAACTGTTAGTAATTTTTATTTTATGGACTCACATATTAATATCTTCGTACATAGATATGCTATCATTTTGAGCAATCATTTTTTGATCAAATACAATATTATATATATTTGGGCATAAAATATAAATATCTATTAACCTTTTCTTATAATTATGATGAAAACTTATTAGAAAAATCACATTGCATGAAAAGACATATCTTTTTTTTATAATTATGATGAAAACTTATTAGAAAAATCACATTTCATGAAAAGATATATCTTTCATGAAAGGACATACTTTTTCATTAAAGGGTATTGCAATATCTTTAAATAAACTTAGTCCATAAATCAGAAGATATGTTTTCATCCTTCTCTCCATCACAAAAAAAGAACGTTACAAAACAATCTTCAAGGTGTTGATATCCCAAAGGCGCAACTTGTGGCAACTCAATAAAAAATAATTAAATTTTGGGAGTTGCCACCTAATTTTAAGGATAATTAGAAAATCAATTAGTTATTTACAAGATAATCTGCGAACCAAATAATCCAGGTAAGGGTTCAAGTTATTCCGAAGAGAAGATATTAGCACCCTTCAGAATCTTCAGCTGTGGGTCCCAACTGAACTCAATTTTTACAATTGGAGAGGAGATACACAATATAACATAAATATAATAATCACAAAATATACACAAATAATAAAATAAACAATGATATGAGGAATGTCCTAGTATTTGCCGAACGTCAATAATGAATATAAAGAGTAAACTAAAATTGTTCCATCTTTTTGAACAGAAATGCCTTGAAATCCAATGGATAGATCTTTCATCGGCTAGATTTTGCAAATAATGAACTTAAACAAAAATAAATTCTCTCTGTATTTTGAATAGGGAGGCCTCGAAATCCGACTAATAGATTCGTCATTGGATAGATTTAACAAATAATATTTTCATAAACAAAAATATTTGAATCTTGACATATAATACATATTAGTCTAAACCAAATTTCTCAGTCTTTTTTAATAGGGAGGCCTCGAAATCTAACGGATAGATTTTTCATCGGCCAAGTTTAACAAACATAAAACTCCCTAACATTAACTCAGAGGAACACTATAAAATATGACTTAATACATATTAATTTAAAATCTGGAAAAAATATCAATTACATAAACCAACAAAAGAAAAGAAATTACGACATTCTAGCTATACAAACGGATTTCAAAATCTATTTTTTTCTAAGTTTCTACGAGAGTTCTGAGAGAGAAGAAGAACAGAGAGGTGAGGGTTTCCTTTAAGGCTTCAAATTCCTTGAAGATTTGTGCAACCTTCAAATTCCAGGTATAAAAAGGCTACCCAAAATATGAAATCGTTCTTCCATGTGCCCGAATGCATAAATTAAATTGGTAGTTGATAGATAATAGGTTATGGGTTGAGATTTTTAAAGAGTTTCTTGATATTTTTTTCTATTTCTTATATATTATCTTAAATTGATGATCATCACATTTTAAATTACTGTTTAGATGTATTATTGACTAATTATATGTTCGTTCTATACAATTTTCCTTGTTAAAGACAACAATAATAAACTTAGGATGATGTCTAGAGCCTTGACTATTTATGGATGTGTTGATTATTGTGGTCTGAGTATTGAGATGAGTGTTGTGAGAGTTGAAGTAGATGAAGTTAGTATTTTTGAGGTTAATGTGAATGAGATAGAGTTGAATGTAAGGATTTAAATTCTTGAATTGATAGAATGATAGATGAGAGAAGGACCTGCCTGAGAGGGGGATTGGCTGTATCATAGTCTCACCTTGATAGACCAATGAGCTTATTGAGTTTTATAGGAGAAGTATTAGCACCAAAATAGGTAAGAATGAATCTCACTCGCACTTATTAAATACATGGCCAACGTAGGAGATGTTTGGACTGTGAAAGCGAATGTTTCTTTTGTCTCGTAGAGGACTTGACAGACTTATTTGGGATCCCCGACAGACTTGTCCTTTACCCTGTAAAGATACTTTATAGATGTGGAAATGACATTTCTTCGTTATATCACTACTGGCTCATAGGTGGTGATTGCGGTAATAGATACTCCAAGTAGGTTTCTTTGTTGATAGTACTCTAACGTTGATGTGATCGTATGATGTTTTGATAGATAGTGAGGTGATAGAATTCTGTCCTTTACTCTGAGTGAGGATGAGTGATTGATGAGTTAATGTTACACTATCATATACTTTTTACTTTAGCTTGTTTTACATATAGTACAGTCCACGTACTAACACCTCTTTACCGCTACATTATTTTATGATGCAGATTTTATAGACAAGGGACTTCAGCAGCCTAATCGTTGAGGTTCACACATTTCGACAGAGACTTGGTGAGTCCTCTCTTGTTTCTGGGGAATATGCTATCTTCTTTTCATTTATTCTAGATTATTTCTTTAGACTATAGTAGCCATGGCCTGTCATGGTACCTTCTTAGATAATAGTTATAGAGGCTTCATAGACATAGACAGTTGATAGTGATGCCGATATTGACTATTTTCCCACTTCTTATTTCTATTGAATTGCCCATTTCATATTCTTTATGATAGTGATTGTGATAGCCCACTGTTAGCTTATTATTTTCTTATATCTTTCACTTACGAGTTGATTGAGTGAATGTAATGAGATTAGGTGGTCCGCTTGGAGGCTAGCAATAGTTTTTGAGTGTCAGTTACATCTAGGGTACCCTCTTGGGTCATGATAAACTCAGTATTAGAGCATAAAGTTTAAGAGTCCTAAGTATTCTATGAAGCGATGTATAGCAGAGTCCTTATTATTGGTGTGAAGAGCTCCACATCCATAATTTGGAGGCTATAGGATATTTAGGAATTGTTCCTCTTCTTTCATATTCTAAGTTTGTGAGATAGAGTTAAAGTCCATAAAAGTTCTTTTCTAAGTCATGCTTTACACGTTCGCAGACCATGTCATCTAATCGCACCATCGATTTGAAAAATACCTTCAGCACCGAGAAGCTTGAGCCTACTACTCAAGTTATGGTACATAATCGATGGGTATAAGAGGATAAGGAGAGTGATAAGGAGGAAGCTTGGAGTAAGGAGGGAAGTAGGGTCCCCCATCTGCAGAGACCTTAGAAGTATATGCCATCACCGATGATAGCACACATGCCAAATAGTAGATATAATCTGTGGGCGAGGGGAATTCAACCCTTCAATATTTGAAACCCTTCATCCCAAGGAAATGTGGCTTGAGGGCATAAAGGAAAGCCACAATGTAGAAGGTGTGGCAAACTTCATTTGGGGTTGTGTTGATTAGGAACCAACGACTGCTTTAAGTGTGAATAAGAGGGTCACTTTCAGAGGGATTATCCAAACTGGCTTGACCAAGCCTAACCCGCTAGATCTACACTATCAATTAGAAGAAATCAGAAAGATGCTACTCTTAGCGTGACTGAGGCTACAGACCAGTTATGTGCTGCTATAGTTTCCCTGCTCATGGAAACACTCTGCGAGATTATGACAGGTATAAGCTAAATCCTTTCTTGATTTTGATGTTATGCATAATAGAAGAGTTTATGTTTCCAAGAATTTTAATGTTGCCAACTAAGAGTGAGATCTGAGGTCTTGTAAAAACCTTTAGTAGAGTTGTTACCCCTAAGCTAGAAAGATAATGAGGGAAGAGGATGAGACTGGGTAAGGAGAGTGGTGAGTGATTGAGGCTTATAAATAGAGACATGTATCCATTAGGTAACTAGTAAAGGAATGAGTTGATGGTCATAAGCTTGATGAGAGAGTCGAAAGTATCCTATGATTGTCATGTCATGATGAGTTGAGGTATAGAGAGAGAGAGTTTGTGTCAAATTGTGTTAGAGCATACCCAAACTAGAAAGGAAGTGTGTAATGATGTGTTGTAGCATGTAGTCTATTAAAGGTGAAGTGTAAATCTTGAATAGCGTGAAAAAGTGTTTTTAATATGATAGAATAGAACTAAGTTAGGCTTCTGATTGTATGAGAGAGTTCATGAGATTCATAGAGTTATAAGCTTAGCCATATAAAGATGTATAGTGAGTGGGTAAGTGGTACATGAGTTGTGAAGAGGGGATGTGTTGATTGAATACTCTCTATGAGATTTTAGTGGGATAATGTTCCCTAAGCGTTTATCTAGTAGTGGTAAGTGAGCATTAAAGAGGTGTATAATAGAAGCATATGTTAGTGCTAGACCCTAATCTTGAATTCTGAGTAGTAGTGTAAAAGAAGAGATTGTATCATGAGAGTGATAGCCTTAATTAGAAATTTTCTCTAAGAGACTTGCCATAGTGTATGGAGATGTAATTTCCAAGAAAAGTGAAACTGTGGGGAGGGTACAAGTGCCCCTTAGGTGAAATTAGTGAAACGAGAATGGCCCAATAAATAAGAAGAGACTTGAGATATGTATCTATGATTGTGTAAAGACATGGGAATCTCTAAGTTATGATTGCTATAAGAATCTAGACAATATCCTTGAGTTCAATGTGAAGTAAGTTTAGTTAGGCATTCGGTGTCATCCCAAAAAACTAAGTTTATTGGGGGGTTTATAGGTAAATGATGAGGAGTCTTCCATTATAGTCTAAGCCCTATACAGATAGATTTAGGAGATTGAGAACATAGAAATTGAGTGGTGGCTGACAAAAGAAGAGGTTAGATTATAAGGGGTGTGAGAAGTGGTTAGTTACGCCATAAGAATTGTAAATATAGATAGATCCCCATAGAGGCATGAAAGGAGCTAAGAGTGATATTGCTAAAAAGAGTCTGAGTGGCTTGTTCTAGATATACGACTCTAGCATAACATGAGGGTTTAAGAGATTCTTGTGGGTAGTGATTCCCTGACCAAGTGGAAGTATATGCTTACAACCTAGTGGAGGAATTGATTCGCAAACCTAGAGAGAGGACCTTAAGAGCTAAGGGGGAGCTGACAAAGTGATAGACCGAAGTAGATCTTAAGTATGATAGAGATGGGTTAATCGAGATGAGACATCAATTTTGCCATGTCCTACATTCCTTATTCTTTCGTTGAGGTGATACTATCTTCATGGTTGGTATACATCTTCATCGCTTGTGGCTTAGTCCCATATAGCACTTGTTGATTGTTAGTCGAGTTGGGAGGATGAAAAGCGATGAAGTCATTCATTAATTTTGATCTTCCCCTATGGGTTTAAGTGTTTCTACTCCTATGTTAAAGGAGATACGAACTGAGTTTCATATTTTGTACAATTATATGCGTGCAAAATGAGTCTTGATAGACAAGATGGATTATAATTAATGAATGTTGACTGGTAAGACTTCTTGGTTAAATCATTCCAATGATCCTTTGTTCCTAGCTCTTTGAGTAATCCAATTTTCCAATACTGATAGGAGTATTGTTGAGGATAATTGATGAGTTATGGGTAATGGGAGAGGATGACTGCTTCTGAGTTGTGATGAAGGAGTTGAGTTCCTAAGTTCATGTTCCCTTTCAAGCCTCTGCGTACTTAGGTATGTTAATAGTATTCGGGCCTAATAATGATGGTGGAAATAAAGTTTAAACTCTAGATATTGTGTTCTAAGTTTATTCTTCAAAATGAGTATAAAAGAACCTAAGTATATAGGTTCATAATGTGTATTAATGTTGACCTTGCATGGAGAAGTAGTGATTTGAGGTTTCACTGAAGAGGGAGAGAGATGAGATCTTATAAATGTGTAGTAGATAAGTAAAAGTATGTTGGCGTGACTTCGAGTGCGAACTTATTGAGTGGTGGAGGTAGAAGTGTAAGTGAGGTGGTTAGAGTGATAGGCTTGAATTCGAGGTTATTGTCAGGTGAATACTGATGATATACTAAGTGAAGACTTCATAATAAGGATTGAGAAAGGGTAGTGAGGTAGTGAAGAGGATTAGTGAGTTTTAATGGAAGTCCCTATGAAGGTCTAGAGCTGAGTGGTGAAGATTAGCTTTGTAGGATATCATCATCTTGTGAATAACACCTTGAGGCTTAAAAGTAGGCTTGAATAGAAGAGGAGGTGGTGGATACATAGAAATTGTAGTAAGAACTATAAGCTTGGGATTGATAAGGTAGAGTGCTATGACAAGGGAGTACAATTGAGATGAGGTGCTAAGCGTGAGAGTTGAACATAGAGCTTTACGTATATATGGTCCCACTCTCCATTAGAGTTGATGGCTCTCTTCTTCAGTTTGAAGAACTGAGTATCAAAGTGTTTAAGCGCTTCGAATTGATTGGGTTCATCATTCCATTCGTGCTTGATGGTGAAAATCCTAAAAGAGTATCTCTACTCATTATCTGAATCGATTTGTCTATCCGGAGTGACTTGTGACTGCCCAGATTGATTGATGGAGTATTGAAACGAGTTTTGATTGTCATTTGTGCTTAATAATAAAAGATTTGGAGGAAACTTTCTTACCTTTAACTAAATCAATTGTCCTTTCTTGAGTCGCTTGCCTATCTTTGAGTCTAAGTAGAGTTAATTGTCAAATGAGATAGAATTGAGAGGTCGATAGATAAATGTGAATGTTGAGATGTGTTTTGAGTCAATTCATGTCGAATGATGATGATATTGAAGGCAAAGGTTCTTATCCTTAATGTTATTGAATGCCTTCTTTCATTGGGTTGATGCCTTTATCTTATTTTATTCTCCAGTCTAACACAGAGGTAGATATGTGATGGATAGTTGAGAGTTCGAGTGTTCCCGAGTGAGGAATAAGGGGATTTCTAAGGTTATTCATGTTTCTATTCGACCTTTACTCATCATTCGAGGATGAATAATCCCAAGGGGGCGATGATGTGATACCCCATGAAATTTACCAAAATGCCCCTAAAATTCATTATCGCACAACGCGTCTTCCAATGCTCCGATGGGAAATTCGAGATCAGATTTATGATTAGTGCAATAAATTGAGTCAAAAAATGTTCTTGGCCCGATTTAAAAGCAATCAGGTCAAATTACAAAATGACCCATTTTGTGCCAAAAATTGTAGCAAATCTGCGGCCCCTCTGTGACGAGTCAGGGGAGCGGAAATGCACTTCTATTTTTTTATTTCATTGATTTTCTTGATGGGAATTGATTTTTCGAAAAGTTTACAAAAATGAACTGGTGCCCGCCCTCCGCGACGCGCACTAGCATTCAGTTTTTATGTTTTTTCTTTTAACTTCAGGAAGGGCATTTTTATCCTTTCCAACATATTCTTAAGTCCGAAAAGTGTATATTTAACGCTTATTTTGTATGAAAGGGTTTCAAAACCCATTTTTTTCTATGTTTCTAGGAGGCATCTGAGAGAGGGGAAGAACAAAGAGGTGAGGGTTTTTGAGGCTTCAAATTCCTTAAAGATTTGTGCAACCTTCAAATTTCAGGTATGTAAAGGCTACCCAAAACATGAAATCGTTCTTCCATGTGCCCCAATATATAAATTAGATTGGTAGTTGATAGATGATAGGTTACAAGTTGAGATTTTTGAAGAATTTCTCAATATTTATTTCAAATTCTTATATATTATCTTAAATTGATGATCGTCACATTTTAAATTAGTGTTTACATATATTATTGGCTGATTATGTGTTTGTTCTATACAATTTTCCTTGTTAAAGACAACAAGAATGAAATTAAGATGATGTCTAGAGCCTTGACTATTTATGGATGTGTTGATTGTTGTGTTTGAGTCTTGAGATGAGTGTTGTGATAGCTGAAGTAGATGAAGTTAGCATTCTTGAGGTTAATGAGAATGATATAGAGTTGAATGAAAGGAATTAAATTCCTGAATTCATAGAATGATAGATGAGAGAAGGACCTGCCTGAGAGGGGGATTGGCTGTATCATAGTCTGACCTTGATAAACCTATGTTAGGCCCCGGTTTTCTTTAAATTAAGGATAATTATCCAATTGAAAAACATTGTTGTGGATATCGTGTAATTTAAACTTAAGTATATCTACGGTGCATGATTAGAGTATCAAGTGAATTTGACGTGCATAATTAAGTTTGAGTCAGAAGTCCTCGATTGGATTAAAAATAGAAAAGTTTGGGGCCTAATTGAATGATAGATAAAATTGAAGCCCTTATGTGCAATTTTGGACACTTTATGGTCTATATATACCCTCTTATTCTTGCAATTTTGAAGAGAAGAAGAAGGGAGGAGAAGAAGAAGAAGAAGAGGAAGG
>JAOTQJ010134985.1:0-10022 GCA_025642045.1 Solanum sejunctum | reverse complement strand
CTAAATCACTACTAATATATGACCTTTAGTGGCATCATAGTTGCCACAAAAGCTTATAAACTAATAGTGGCAACTTTAATATTGCTACTAAAATAAACGTTTTTGTGGCGACATGGTTGCCGCAAAAACTTATAAACCAACTATAACAACTTTCATGTTGCTACTAAATATTAAAGTAGAAACTATTAGTATTGATTTTTATTTCGCTGCTAAATGAGCAATAGTAGCGAATTCTTCTGCCACAAAATCAACCAATTATTAGTGGCAACTTTATGTCGCTGCGACACAATTAATTAGTAGCGACAACTTTCCCCACAAATTCAATTGACTAATAATGATAATTTTTATGTCATTGCAAAAGACAACTTCCATCTTATTAATAAGAACAATATTTAGTTTTATAAATCAAATTCTGTAAATAATATGTAACTATTAAAAACATCTAATAGTATTTGACAAAATCAGAACAAAAGCATTTGAGTTTAATATTATAAATACTTCCAGTGCTAGAAATTCAACTATATATTAGGTAAAGCTTCAGTTATCATTGTATCAATTTACATATGATCATAACCAAAAAAATTTCATCTTACGCATATACATATGATTGTAAAGGAAAAACTTTCATTGCATGCCTTCAAACTACTTCTTGATTCATCTCCATTACTTAAGAACCATGTCCCTGAAAATAAAAACACATACAAGCACTTTCTAATTCTCATAATTCAATCAAATGAAATGAATAAAATTGGTACTTCAAAGTTGTTTTCAAGGGACAAGAGAAGATACGCAATCATAGCAAATCAATAACCCAACTGAACTCCCATAAATCCAAAAGATACACAATAACAAATATAACTCAACTGGCCCCTCATAAAACCAGTAAGTATAAATAATAACTAATTATATTGGTGATAGACAACACACATGAGTGCAAGTTATGCAGTAAAATTAGTAGAACCATAATTATCAAGTGTCATCAGTATAATGTGCCAATACAACAAAGCATATATACCTACCTCATACCCTCTACAAGTTATGTAGGAACTATGCACTTCCCTCCAACTATTCAGTGGGTCACATGGATAGAGGGACCTATAGAGGACTCCAGAAGTCTATATATACATACCTTGTCCCAATCTGGGACTTCCATAATAGATTCTATCATATCAGCTCCACCATGGTACTGCAGATATATATACATAAGCTCATACCAATCTAGAAAAGACCAACATGTTCTATAAGTCATGAAAATATGACTTTTACAATACCTAAAACATAGAATTATTGTGATTTCTTAAACGCATTTGTTAGCTTAATATGCATTTTATGTTTGTTTTGTAGGAAAATGAGAATTTCATGGAATTATGGATGCAAGACTAATTTGGAGCTAAAATTGGCTAAATCGTGGAAGAACACTGTTTTGTGTTGATCTGGACAAGGATGGAGACAATTTCATTCATGAGATAACCCAACATGCCATAATAAGCCTTAATAACAACAATTTTGAGGCTGGAAAACAAGGAAAATACCAAGGCAGTGGTGAAACGCACATTGACAAGGCTATTTCGGAAGAAATCAAAGGACTTTCTGATGGATTGAATTGAAGACGTTATACTGGGGAGTTGCTATGGTCCACGGCCAGTAATGTAAACCATTTGATGGAGTGGATTAGAGGAGTAGCAGTATCTAAATGTTCCAGAAATAGTCAAGCCAAAGCAGAACAAAAAGGAAGAAATTGGCTAAATCGTGGAAGAGCACAAATTTGTATTGATTCGTACAAGGAGTGGAAACAATTTCATTTATGAGCTAACTCAACATGCCATAATAAGCTTTCATAACAAAAAATTTTGAGGCTAGAAAACAAGAAGAATACCAAAGCAGTGGTGAAACGCACAAGTACGAGGCTATTTCAGAAGAAATCAAAGGACTTTGTGGTGTATTGAATTGAAGATGTTACGCTGAAGAGTTGCTACTGTTCACGGTCGGTGATATAACCCATTTGATGGTGTGGATCTGAGGAGCAACAGTATCTAAATTTTCCAGGAATAATCAAGAAAACTCATAACAAAAAGGAGAAAATAAGCACTCCACGTGAAGGTTAACAGCCCGTGGTACTCTTTACCAGCCATGAATCGTGTCATCCAGGCTATGGCGTTAATTTATATCATCGTAAACCTTACAAAAAGCCTTTGTTGTCATGACCCAAGCCTAGGGCCTAGACGTGATAGGGCGAATGGGGAACCCGAACGAACCTCAAACAAGCCTCTTAGCATATCAAAATCACATTCTTGGTTGCGGAAGCAAAGTACCAACAACAAGAGATATAAATAAGGGAAACAAGACTAAGGGAAGTCTTTGATAATCATAAAATATTCAAGAGTCAAGCTCATAGCATAAATACATCAAATTATCCAATAACATCTCTAACATAGATTGGAACGGGGGCCAACACACTCTTCGGGGTCAATGAAGAAGACTCAACACAGTAAGAGTAATAAAGATAGTGTCCTCGGACTTCAAGACTCGCCAAAGCTTATCTCCAAAGCACTGAACTAGCCACGTGGAGGATGATCAAAAGGTGCTATGGTCCCTACATGGTAACATCATATAGGCATAGAGTATGAGTTAGTACCTTTGAATGTACTAAGTATGTAGAATCCAATGCAACAAGACATAAACCAAGACAGTCAAAATGCATAATCATAAACAATAGATAAGTATAATATCAATATGGCATGCATGATCAATGCTTGAAGTAAAACATGCTTGTAAATTATATAACTTCCAAAATATATATCACATGTGTGGGAAGAGACCATAACCAACATAGACCAATAGAAATACTACTTGGAATCCAAGGCATGTCACCCCTTGAAAGGTGATTGAGGTATCCACCCCTCAACAAGGTGATTGGGCATGTTAACCCCCAACAAGGTGGTCGAGGTATCTACCCCTCAACATGGTATTTGGGGATGTCACCCCCAATAAGGTCATCGAGGTATCCACCCCTCAACACGGTGATTGGGCATGTCACCCCCAATAAGGTGATTGAGGCATATCACCCCCTCAACAAGCTGATTGGGCATGTCACCCTCTAACAAGGTGTAGTTTACTTACAACACTATAGATACTTTTCATGAATTCAATGCATACATGCAAGTCTTTAATCATCATAAAGTCACTTGACTTATAAACCATGTAATAGATCATCCATAACTTGAGAATCCTTGACAAGACGTTTTATCAAACACTTGGGGGGTTCATAATGCTAGTTCAAAATCATGCAATTCAAGAGTGGAGTAATACGAGAAAACTCAATGTAAATCAACACATAGTAAAATCCTCATGTAGAATACCTTGAAATTCATCATCAAATCTCATTATAGATCATAGTTTAATAGCTCAAAACATGCATAGTCACAATAGACAAAATCAATTCATAATATAAGCTTGAAGTAGATAGACATACATAATCAATCAACATTTCATAAAACACAACATAATTTATAATCAAAATCCATAATAAGAGATACCCATAGACGATACAACTCAAAAACATGTAATTTTCATAAAAAGGGAGATTGAGCTCCATGGGTGAAAGGACCTAATGGATGAAACCCACATACCTCAAACTTGGGTTTTCTTGAGATGAACTTGAAGAGAATTTGGATCTTGAGGAGAATCCTTGAGTTTCAAAGTTAGGCTTGCTCTCCTTGGACTTTGAATGAGATATTTGGTTAAGTATTGGAAAGGTTTTTGAGAGGGTCTTGAGTGATATAGAGCTGAAAAATGGCTATGGGATATAATAATACACTGGTCTACGCCCTTTGCACGACGCGGACCAGACATGAACTTCATTGCAACACTAATCCGCGCCCCTAGCGCATCGCAGCCAGGGCACGAATGGCCACTGGAAATCAAAAATTAGTCAAAATTATTTTTCGCTACAGGTCCTCTAAAATTTGGGTTATACCCATTTCCCACTCAATTTTGCCCCTTGATTGAGAATATGAAATCGAATTTTTTGATTTCACACATGGATTTTGAGATATATGAAAATTACAATTATGGGCATTTTCGAAGCATATTTTTGGGACGTTTCAATGTCTCCCCCTTGGGGACATTCATCCCATTTGTCAAAGAAACATTCACGAGAGAAGTACTCATGAAGATTTCAGCCCGACATGAACGCAACAAATGCATTTAAACATCATTTTCAAAAATCTCAACATGAATGTCAAAATTCACCATAAATTTGTCAACACAAACATGAATGCATGCAAAATGGCATAAAGGCTGAAACTTAAGACTTGAAATCATATAGGGACTTAAATTAGTACCTTCGGCTTGAGTAGAGTGGAAGAGATATGAATATCACTTTCCCATGTCCGCCTCGGCTTCCCATGTGGCACTTTCAACTTATTGGTTCCTCCAAAGAACCTTGACGGAAGCTACATCTTTGTTTCTCAACTTCTTCACTTGTCTATCCATAATCTCCACTGGGACCTCTTCATAGGTCAAATTATCTTCTGCAACACCCACAACATACAAGGGCACTATAGCACTTGGGTCACCTACACACTTCCACAACATGGACACATGGAAGATCGGATAAACCATATTCATCTCCAACTCATATGCAACCTTATCCACTCTCCCCAAAACTTTGTAAAGACCCACAATCCTTGGGCTTAATTTCCCCTTCTTGCCAAACCGAACCACACCCTTCATGATGAGACTTTCAAGTAAACCCAATCACCAACCTTAAACTCAAGATCTCTTCTCCTCAAATCGGAGTAGGACTTTTGTCTATTTTGGGTTGTTTTCAATCTCTCCCTAATCAATGTCACCTTCTCCAAGGCTTCCATGACCAAATCCGGACCTAGCAAAGCCATTTTCCCTACTTCAAACCACCCAACAGGGGATCTATAACGCCGACCATAAAGACCTTTAAAAGGAGTCATACCAATACTTGAGTGATAGCTATTGTTGTAAGAAAATTCAATGAGAGGGAGATGTTCATCCAAATATCCTTAAACTCCAAAACACAAGTTCTAAGCATATCCCCAAGAGTTTGGATAGTCCTCTCAGCTTGATGATCCATTTGAGGATGAAAGGTTGTGCTAAGCTTAACCTTGGTACTAAGACCTCTTTGGAAGGACCTCCGAAAGTTAGAAGTGAATTGAGCACCACGATCCGAAATGATAGACAAGGGCATCCCATGCTATGTAACCAACTCATGTATATACAACTTGACATAATCTTCGGCACCATAGGTAGTTTTGACCAGTAAAAAGTGAAACCTACTTTGTCATTTTATCCACAACAACCCAAATAGAGTCAAAATGTTTCCAAGTCTTAGCAACCCAACCATAAAATCCATGTTGATCTCTTCACACTTCCAAGTAGGAATCTCTATGTCTTGGGTTAGGCCACCCAGGCTTTGATGTTCGGCTTTCACTTGTTGGCAATTATGACATCCGAAAATAAACTTGACAACGTCTCATTTCTTGCCACCCCACAATACACCTCCCTCAAGTCTCTATACATCTTTGTAGAATCGGGTTGAATAGAACAGGATGAATTGTGGACCTCCTTCAAGATCAATTCTTTCAAATCATCCACATTTGACACACATAATCTACCTTGGTACCTAAGGGCATCATCTCCACCTTTAGAGAAAACCTCCACTTTACCATCTCTCACCAAGGCCTTCAACTCTAGCAAGGTCGGTCGAGATTTTTTTGTCTTTACCTCCTCAATCAAAGAAGACTTAGAACCATCAACAACCACTACACCATCATTATCAACTTCATCCAATCTAACTCCCAATCTAGCCAATTGGTGAAACGCTCTAGCCACCTCCTTGCCACAATCATCAACATGAGCTAGACTACTCATAGACACCCTACTTAGAGCATCGACCACAACATTAGCTTTGCCGAGGTGATAATGCACACTCATATCATAATCTTTAAGGAGCTCTAACCACCGTCTTTGTCTCAAGTTAAGATCTTTTTGGGTGAACACATATTGGAGACTCCTTGGTCAGTATACATATCAATATGAACACCATACAAGTAGTGACGCCAAATTTTCAAAGCAAATACTATGGCCGCCAATTCAAGATCATGGGTAGGGTGATTCTTCTCATGCACCTTAAGTTGTCTAGAGGAATATGTTATCACCTTACCACTTTGCATCAAAACACACCCCAAACCAATTCTTGAGGCATCATAATATACAACAAATCCTTCTAACCCTTCAAGTAGAGCCAAGATAGGAGCGGAGACAAGATTATCTTTCAATGTTTGGAAACTCTTCTCACCCTCATAGGTCCACACAAATTTCGCCTTCTTTTGTGTCAATTTAGTCATAGGAGAAGCAATAGAAGAGAAACCATTTACAAACCTCTAGTAATAACTCACCAAACCCAAGAAACTTCTAATGTCCGATGGAGTCAAACGTCTAGGTCAATTTCTAATCACCTCCGTCTTTTTAGAATCCATCTTAATGCCATCATCCAATACCACATGCCCTAGAAAAGCAACCTCTTTCAACCAAAACTCACATTTCTCATATTTAGCATACAACCTCTCCTCCCTTAAGATTTGCAACACCACCCTTAAATGATCCACATGCACCTCCTCACTATGGGAATAAATCAAGATATTATCAATAAAAACCACTACAAATAAGTCAAGGTAGTGCTTAAAGACCCTATTCATGATATCCATAAATGTAGTTGGCGCATTAATCAACCCAAAGGACATATCACAAACTCAAAGTGTCCATACCTAGTCCGGAAAGCCATCTTGGGAATGTCACACTCCCTCACTTTCATTTGATGATACCCGGACCGAGGATCAATCTAAGAAAAGTGACTAGCCCCTTGATGTTGATCAAAAAGGTCATCAATCCTTGGTAGAGGGTACTTGTTCTTTATGGTGACTCTATTAAGTTGTCGGTAATCAATGCACATTCTAAGAGAACCATCTTTTTTCTTCAAAAAGAACACCAGTGCACCCCAAGGTGACTTACTAAGTCTTATAGAACCCTTCTTTGATATATCCTTCAATTGCTCCTTCAATTTCACCAAGGCCATACGGTAAGAGGGAATAGAAATGAATTGAATATCGGGAAGAAAGTCTATACAAAAGTCTATTTTTTCGTTCGGGAGGAACACCGAGAAGCTCATCTGGAAAGACATTAAGGAACTCATTAACCATCGAAACTGACTCAATAGAAAGGACTTAGGACTCAACATCCCTAACCCTCACAAGATGATAGAGAGACAACCCATAGAAATCAACTTTTGGGTTTTAAGGCAAGAAATGAATTTACCTTGACCACCACATCACAACTTTTTCACTCAAGGACGGGTTCATTAAGGAACTGGAATTTAACCCTACGGGTTCTACAATCAATAGAAGCATAATATGCATGCAACCAATCCATCCTATGAATGACATCAAAATCCACCATATCTAACTTAGCAAAATCACAACGCAAGATTTTATGCAATATGAGCATGAAACAATTTCTATAGACACTTTAGCAACAATGGATTCACCAACGAGGATTGACACTTCGTAAGGTTCACACAACAATTTGGGACTAACATGAAGCTTTTTGGCAACAAAAGGAGTAATAAAAGAAAGAGTAGCACCCGGGTCTATCAAAGCATACACATCAAAATCAAAAATCTTTAACATATTAGTGACGTCATTGGGCACCTCATCCACCCCTCTCCCTTGAAGAGCATAGAATCTACTTTGCCTTGGAGCACCCCCTTGTTGGCCTCCTCTTCCCTTTTGACCCGCATTTGCACCTTGGCCTTGTGGATGACATTCTCTACCTCTGTTTTGAGCACGAGGACAATAAATCACCTCATGACCCACTTCACTACAACCATAAGAAGCATTAGAGTTCTCCAAACATGGGTCATTATGGCTCCTACCACATCTTTGGCATATAGGGTTAGGCACCCCACCACCACTACCTTGGAATCTCGAATTGTCATTAGCAAACCTCCTATTGGGAGCATTGGAAGGCCCTTGGCCGTAGAACTTGTGGCCTTGAGGAAACTGGCCACCCTTGAAATTTTGGAATCCACCTTCAAAACGAGCCCTCTTGAACTCACCACTTCTTCTCTTTCTATGCTTTTCCCCCTCTAATTGTTCGGCATATGTCATGAGGCAGGACAAATCCATATCATCTATTAGCATGTCGGTACGATACTCCTCATTAACCAAGTCGGACACACTCGACACAAATTTGTTCATCCTTGATCTCGGCTTAGCAACCAATTTTGGGACATACTTGGAGAGTTAGTTGAACTTGAGGACATACTCCCTCACACTCATGGAACCTTACTTAAGGTTCACAAACTCCATCATTTTAGCCTCCCTTAGCTCGATAGGAAAGAATCGGTTAAGTAATGCGGCTTTGAAATCCTCCCAAGGAATAGCATCATCATCTCTCCTCTCCAACTTCCATTATGTAAACAAAATTTGAGCCACCGCTTTGAGTTAGTAGGCCGCCAACTCTACCTTCTCCTCCGAATTGACCCCCCATAATAGGTAGCACTTTGTACACCTCATCGATGAACTCTTGGGGATCCTCATCCGTTTTGGATCCATGGAACTCCGGTGGGTTCATTCTAGTAAAGTCTCTCACCCTAGAAGCCGGAGTGGGAGCATGAGAAGTTTGGACCCCTTGGTGAATTTGGTTGGTCATAGCACGAGCCAACATCGAAATAGCATCCCGAAACTCATCTTGGGCCACCTCTCCACCTTGAGGAGCTTGAGAAATGGGAGGTGCCAGTTGCTCCTCGGGTGTACAGGCTATACTTAGTCTCCCTCTTTGAATCGACATGATCTAGAAAAGCAAAGAGCATTCGTTAGGAGAAAAAGCCTTACACTCATATCTAAAGCACAATATAGACTATGAAGAAGTGAAATATTTTCTAAAACACCTCATAGCCTCCTTTTCATAGTTGTGGCACACTTCACAACCATGAATAAGACTATAATCGACGCGGTATGTTGGATTCCGAGGACCATTAACAACCTAGTGCTTTGATACCAAGTTTGTCGCCACCCAAGCTTAGGGCCTAGATGTGACATAACAAATGGAGAACCCGAAGGAACCCCAAACAAGTCTCTTAGCATATAAATCACACATCCTTGGTCATGGAAGCAATGTAACAACAACAGAAGATATAAATAAGAGAAACGAGACTAATGAAAGTCTTTGATAATCATAAAATATTCTAGAGTCAAGCTCATAGCATAAATACATCAACTATACATCAACACCTCTAATATAATTGGAGACACTCTCCGGGCTCACCCTCACAATAATAAGTGTTCAACATGAAGAAGTCTCAACATAGCAAGAGTAATAAAGATATTATCCTCAGACTTGAGGAATCACCAAAGCTTATCCCCAAAGCACCGAACTAACCACGTGGAGGATGATCAAAAGGTGCTTCGGTCCCTACGTCATAACATCATGTAGGCATAGAGTATGAGTTAGTACGTATGAACGTACTAAGTATGTAGGATGTAATTCAACAAGACATAAGCCAACATAGTCAAAATGCATAATCATAAGCAATGGATAAATATAATATCAATATGACATACATGATCAATGTTTGAAGTAAACATGCTTGTAAATCATATAACTTGCAAAATATATATTACATATATGGGAAAAGACCATAACCAACACAGACCAAACGAACTACTACTTGGAATCCAAGGCATGTCACCCCCTTGAAAGGTGCTTGAGGTATCCACCGCTCAACAAGGTGATTGGGCATGTCACCCCGTAACAAGGTAGTCGACCTATCCACCCCTCAACATGGTTATTGGGCATGTCCCCCCCAACATGGTCATCGAGATATCCACCCCTCAACGTGGTGATTGGGCATGTCACCCCCCTTGTCGCATGTCACCCCTCAACAAGATGATCAAGGTATCCACCCCTCAACATGGTGTTTGGGCATGTCA
>JAOTQJ010134974.1:0-10023 GCA_025642045.1 Solanum sejunctum | reverse complement strand
TTGGACAAATTCGACGTCGAACCTTGTCTCCGTTTAACAAGTGATTTTAAGCTAAGCAAGTAGATGACTCACCTGCTAGCTTCTAAGTCCTACAAGCAGTTCAATTCTCTCACTTCATTTTAAGGCTGTAAGCTCCTCAATTCGACATAAAACATATATTCACTCGCCCCTCTTAAGCGCTAGACGTACATATAGCCCATTGAGATTCGAGCACTTTTGAAAATTAGAGTCAATTTGTCCAAACCATCATATATTTTATTTGACTTATGCTAGTATTTTAAGGTGTGGAGTTTTACATTGTTAATGTTATACTAATGGCTTGTTATGTTTGTACGGTATCAAGGATGCCTCTTAGCCCTGTATTCCCTTCTGACTATATCTTATTGTTGTTTTATTACTTCCACAACCAAGGATGTGTAATGATATGCCAAAAGGCTTGTTTGGGGTTCCTTCGGGTTCCCCATTCATCATATTACATTTGGGCTCTAGGTATGGATCACAACAAACTTGGTATCAAAGAGCTAGGTTGTTAATGGTCCTTGGCATCCAACACACTGCGTTGATTAAAGTCTTATTCATGGTTGTGTTGTGCACCACAACTATGAGTAAGAGGCTACGAGACATTTTAGGAAATGGTTTCCTTCTTCATCATCTATGTCGTGCTATAGAAGTTAAGTAAGGTTTACCCTCTCATAAATGTTCTTTGCTATTTTTTGATCATGCCTAACACAAGATGGAGAAGAGCTTTCACACCTACGGAATAGACTCATGGAAAGCTCCAGGATGCTCTCACCTTATTAGCTCAAGCGATGAATAATTAACTCAATCAAGAGGCTTAAGCCTGTTATGCTCTTACTTCAGCATCTTTCTAAGAGATTTCATGAGGCTGAACTCACCAGAGTTAATGGGTCTAAAGTGGATGAGTACCCTCAAGAATTTATTGATGAAGTGTACAAAGTGTTGTCTATCATAGGTGTTAGATCAAAGGAGAAGGCAGAGATGGCAGCTTACCAACTCAAGGGGGTGGCCCAAATATGGTATACTCAATGGAAGAAGGAGAAGGGGAATAATAACGTAATCCTTTGGAAGGAGTTTAAGGCAGCTTTCCTCAACCAACTCTTCCCCCTTGACCTTAGGAAGCCAAAAAGATGTAGTTCATGAATTTGAAGCAAGGTTCTATGAGTGTGAGAGAGTATGCCCTCAAGTTCAACCAAATCTCTAAATATGCTCTATACTTGATTGTCGACCCGAAGTGTAGAATGAATAAGTTTGTGATAAGTGTATCCGATTTGGTGAATGAAAAGTGTCATGCTGCTATGTTGATTAATGATATGGGCCAAACAACTAGAGGGGGAAAAGTTGAGAAAGAGGAGAAGTCATCAGGCCAAGAAGGCCCATTTTGAGGGTAAGTTCCAAGGTCCCAAGGGTGGTTGACTCCATCAAGGCCAAGGTTCCTCAAATGTTCCTAATAGAAGGTTTGCCAATGACTACCCAAAGGCCCAAGAATATGGTGGTGTGGTGCCTATTGTTATGTGTCCAAAATGTGCTAAGGGCTATGATGGCCCATGTTTGAGGGATACCAATGCTTGTATTTGTTGTGGAGAAGTTAGAAACAAGATATTTGATTGATCATGTAATCGAAACAATGGCAAGTATGTCCGTCCACAAGGTTGGGGTACAAATGTGGTTCCTTTGGGAAGATGAGGCCAACAAGGTGGTGCCTCAAGGTACAATCGATTCTATACTCTTCAAAGGAGGCAAGGGGTTGATGAGATACCAGATGTTACTATCGGTATGTTAAAGTTTCCTTTGAATTTGATGTGTATGCATTGATGGGTCCGAGTGCCACTATCTTTTTCATTACTCTTTCTATTGCTAGTGGGTTTCATATGTGTCCCGAATTGCTGTGTGAACCTCTCTTTGATGTCTACCTCATTGGTGAGCCTATTATTGCTAGGACGTTCGTAGAGATTGTACCTTGGTCATGTTGCATTTAGGATTTGCCTTGTGATATTGTTGGATTTGATGTGGTATATTTTAAGGTCATACTTGGGGTAGATTGGTTACGTGCATATTGTGTCTCCTTTGATTTTAGGGCCTATGAAGTTAGATTCCAACTCCCTAATGAACTCGTCCTTAAGTGGGGGAATGTAAATTTGTAGTGAAGGGGTAAGTCCATTTCTTGACTTAAGGTCCAATTGATCTTTCAGGATTGCATTTATCATCTTGGAAGAGTTAGTGGCATTGAACCTAAACCATTTCTATTGAGTTGTTCCAGTGATGGATGGGTTCTTGATATTCTTTCTAATATTTTAAATTTGGGGTAGTGTCTTTTGTCTTGGCTAGTGCACCAACCATGTTCGTATGTCTCATTAATACGGTCTTCAATCCCTACCTTGTTATGTTTGTAGTGTCCTTGGTGATAATATGTTGGTTCATTACTTTACCGTAACATAGGCCACCCTCAACTTAGGCTTTTAGCCTAAGGTGAAGTACATAATATCCATTGCTCAAACTAGGGCCAATTTTGGTACCCACCCTTAACTTAGGCTTTTTGCCTCCATCAAGGTTTATTTCAAGTATAGAATAAGGCCAATATCAAGGTATTTCACAAAACAAGGCTACGCTAGCTAGGTTTCAAGGAAGAATAGGTACATGTAAAGCTCAAAATTTGGAACAAGGGTTAAACCACTACATTTGGTAGGTAATTTAGACAAAAGTGGACTAACTTAAAGAACAATATTGTAAGATCCAACCTTAGAATAACAAGGCAAGTTTTGACTCAGTACACAATGCATAAATATGATAAAATAATCTCACACACATATGGCATTGCATACACACTCAAGATAGACTCACAGGTCATGATTCAAGCATCAACTTGCCTTCTCTTTATTAGAACAAACATTTCCAAATCAATCATATGCAAGATTACAATGGTAAGCAACAATCCCAAAATTTTTTAGGGTACCCAATTTTTCAAAACATTCATAAAATCATTCAAAATTATGCACATGCTAAAAGTAGTATTTACTATATATCTATAAATTATCTATAACACCTAAACATGTTGGTTCAACAGAAAGTAAACTCATCCACAAGGAAAAAGAAAAATAACAAGAAAACCTTAGGATCAAAAATATGAAAATTATGGGCTAAAGGTTACTCAAACTTCACCCTAGTCCATAACTTCCCACACCCTACCAAAAAGATGATAACTTGTCTTAAAAGTAAATACATATCTATATATATAAAATAAAAAATGAAAATTAAAAACCAATCATCTATATAAAAAATAAAACAAAACATCCAAAAGAAAACACCCAAAAGTATCAAAAAACATAAAAATAAAGCGTTTAAAATGAGAACACAGTATCTAAAAATAACGAGTATAGAGGTCAAAAGTAGCAAACATAAGCTGCTCATGCATCGGTATCCATCTGATCCTAGGGCTTCCTATACTCCTGGGTGGCCTGGGCTGTAGTTGTACCCGAGCTATTGGCTCTTTGAAATATTTGCTACTCCCGAGCCTTCCTCATCTACTCCATGGATTAGGACTGTCACACTAACTCAACTGTAATATGCTCCTCTAGCTCTGCCACCTCATCAGCTATCCTAGGTCTCTTCTTACTAGCAATTGTGTCATCACTCTCCAAGGGTTTCTTCCCGTGGGCATGCAGGCAATCATCAAATAAGTTGATCACATCATTACCCTTTGATGCCTCCTCCGGGACTACTATCAGTAACGCTAACATATTCATCAAGTTGGCCTTGAACTTGGACAACTGTTCCTTTACAATAGCCATTTCAATAGGTCGTGCATCCTCAAGCTTTTTTTGGACCCAGTCCTCAAAGGCGTTGACCCGAGCAACCATCACAGTAACTCTCTAATCTATAGTATCAGTAGTGAATGCTTTGGCTCTCTCCTCCAAGTCGTGGACCATCTGATAAACTCATTGCTTGATCTGGTTCATCGCCCTACTCAGTAGGAGCTCTATCTTCTCTAACCTGCGCACCAAAGCCTGAAAGCAAAAGTAAACATAAGGGGATAGTCTGTGGAAGCAACCTGAGTAGTAGAAGGTGTTAGCACAGGTGCATCTGAGGATAACATCACCTCGATATCAACAGCTAGAGGCAGCTCTGGTGCAACTGGAGTGGAGCTTGTGGTAGCTGGAGTCTACTCCTGAGTATGTGGCTCAGGAGGAAATAGGTCTGGGATAGGAAGAGAATCTACTCTTGGTAGGGCCACCAAGTTTTCATCAGCCTTAATCAGGCTGGGATCCATAGTGCGCACGGCCTCTACATGTATGTCGGGATGGAGAAAGATATGTACTCTGACCTTATTGTATAATCTATGTATTAGGATAGGGAATGAAAAATGAGGTACTTCTCCAGATAGTGGACTCATGGATCTGCTCCGCCATAACCCGAGCCCAATCGATCTCGTAGCTAGCTAAGATACTAGCCAGTAGCATAGCCTGCTCTAGAGTGTTCACATTATCTGTAAATGTAGGCTTGATGCACCATCGGATCATGGACCACCAGAATTTAGGTGGGAAGGATAGATGAGACTTTACTATCAATATAGCATGGTTTGTAACCCACGCAGGCTCATCACCGCCATCACAGATTTGGTTAGCCATCAACCTGAGGAGCTTAGTTTTAAGTCCACGTTCGTCTCACTCACTGTCCACCTTATCTTCTCGATCTTATCATCATACTTTATAGTGGAGCATAGTAACCTGTAAGTTGTCCCAAACTGAACCCCTTTGATAGTCTCCTCAGAAATATCAACCAGTTGACCCCGAACTAAGACTTCTCACAACCTGGGCTACTCCATTGCTTTCTTCTCCTTAGAAAGATCTCTGAACATACTAGAAGCATTTACTCTTGAACTAGATATAGGGCATACTTGACCAATATCTATGATAGACATCTTAGTCCATATTGGTCAATCTCCACTTCTAAGTCAGCCACCCTACTCAGCCCTGAATCATTTAGCCTCGACTCCTTGTGAAATTGCCAGACAGGTTTTCCCTGTCCCTTTAGATCCAACTCCTTGTCATTGATAGCCTTCATGCCCTCAGTTCCCCATCTGATATTTCTGGGATAAGTAGAGAAAACAGATAGGTTAATGGGGGCTATAATATGGACCATCATGTTGGGTCTAGGATGCCTACTATGATCCTGTCTCTAAGTGTGAGGGGCTACTACCTAACCCATATCCATTGCCATCTTTCCATCGTGGTTTGTGCAGCTCTGGATCTAGTCTAAGGCATATTTTCCTCAGGGTCAATCCTAACTCTATGGACCTTTTCAGATCCCTCAGGCTATTCGATATTGGAGGCTTCATCTACTAACTTCCTGTGAAAGGCCTGAATAGCATTTTTATCCTTAGGAGGAATTGTACCTAAAAATCACACCCCATACCACAAATGAAAACCATTATGTCTAAACAATCAGGAATCACATAGAAAAAAGAAATAAGAAGTAACAAAAACTAAGAATACATAGAAAAAGTTCACTGAACCAACTATAGATTTGTAGGTACAAGACACAGGTATGACTCGAAAGGTGACCTATGAGTTGTAGTCTAGGCTCTAGCAAATTACAAAATACTATTAAAGCACAAGACAGGTCCTACGATTCCCTCACTATAGTTCATAGTGGACATTATGACTCGTAGGTAGGTCTCGTATGGTAAATGGTAAGGAACCATAGGTTATGATTGCTCCCTACGAAGGGCCATTACGACTCATAAGACATCCTACGCTTTGTAGGAAGGCCTCATAGTAAGAAATAACTGGCATTTGTAGTGTATGTACCTTCACCACACAAATCACCATCAATCAAAACATCATTTAAACATTATTTGAAGCAATTCTCAATTAATTCGACAACTATGACAAATAGGACCCTGGTCATGAATATCCAAAGCATGATTACTCCATAAATTTTATTAAGAATTTGACAACAAGCAACATCTTCCCTGAAATATTCAAGAGCTAGCTAAGAATAATCTATCCCCAAACTCACAACAATCACACAAACACACAATAAGGGTATCTCAAATGATCATTCTCAACCCAAATATACCAACATCAACCTAATTCCAACCACGACATGAATTGAAAAGTTGATCAACCAACAATTATACACTACGCAAATATGATAAACATGTCAACATTAAAATTAACTAACAAAGGCGATAGCACAATTCAAAACCACACTAGGGAATTTTAGTTAACCAAACACTAATTCTCATGTCTACGCAACCATATTTCTCATCGGTACTTTCAATATCACTAATAAACACACAACAATCCAACAATTTAAGAAGTTATAACATGTGTGTATAGTTTAACCAAGAAAACATACCACTTGAGAAAATGATAAGCAAAAAGATGCACTAGGGGATAAATGAAGAAGCCTAAACCTTAGAAAGATGGACTCGTCGAAAAATCTTACCAGAAAGTGATATGGCTTGATGAAAAAATTGATCAGAATAGTAGAAAAGTGGTGCAGGAAAACTTTGGAGGAAAGTAACCATTTAAAAATGGGGAAATTAGGGGTCAAATTCATTTTGACCCTTGATATACCTTAACCGAATGGACTCTTAAAATACTGCATTTCGAGGATACGGAACCCCGACTATGAGTCATGGGGCTTCCTACAACTCATAGGCTTTCATCTCATAGTAGACCCAATACTTAAAAAAATTCAAAAATCATACCTTGGCACTTCGAACCCTACATACAACTCATAGGGGACCCTATGAATCATAAGGTTGGCCGTAGTGCATATGTCAATTTCAATCAAACACTATTTCCCTCTATGAGGCTCATGACTATGAGTTGTAGTGTAAACTATGGCTCGTAGGCTCGATCGTAGAGGCCGCTTCAAATGTCATTCTTTACACTTGAGTCATACCTGCAAACCAAAACTTAAAATATACCAATCTTCAAAAATAACACAACTAATCCAATGTTTTTAAATTCAAAACCACAAATCAATACACTACCTAACAATTCAAAAAAAAAAACTTAGAAACAAGACAAAAACTTGAAAGATACTTGGGTTACCTCCCATGAAGCGCCTTGTTTAACATTATGGATCGACTTAGTCATTATCCATCATTAGAAATCCTCGATAGCCCACACTTTGCTTTTGAGCTCATTCGGATGCTTCATTAATTGTTGAGTGTCAAAAACAACCTCTGCATCATTGACCCTGAACCGAAGTTGACCGGAATCTATATCCACCAAGGCTCTCCTAGTGGCTAGAAATGGTCTTACCAATATAATGGGCACCTCAAAATCAACCTCATAATCAAGGATCACGAGATCAGGAGGAAAGATGAATTTATCAACTTTTACAAGCACGTTAAAAAGTATCCCTTTTGGCTTTTGGATAGTTCTATCCACCATGAGTAATCGCATTCTTGTAGGAGTAGGAGTACCAAGACCAATCTTTTTGAAAATAGCAAGAGGCATCAAATTAGTGCTTGCTCCTAAGTCACACAACGCCCTTGTGAATTCTACATCTCTAATGGTACAAGGAATATTGAATGCACCGGGATCCTCTCTATTCTAAACAAGGCATTTAGTCATAATGGCACTATATTGTTGGAACTCTTCTGAAAGCTCTTGGGTCAACTTACGCCTCTTGGTCACCAAATCCTTCATGTACTTGGAATACCCAGGGAATAGGCTCAACATGCGCTTCTTGGTCACTAAATCCTTCATGTACTTAGCATACCCGGGTATCATCCCTAATGCTTCTAGAAAGGGGATGCTAATAGACAATTGCTTCAACATAGAAAATTAGTGTTTAAATTTACCATCCTCCTTCTTTTTCTTGAGTCTTTGAGGAAAATATAAAGGGGATTTTGGGATCTTCTTTGCTCTTTCTTGCCCCTTTACTTCTTCACTTCACATCTCATTTCTCTCTAAACCTTCTTCACCAATATCAACCTTGTCGTCAATACCCTTCTCACCAGCTTCATCATCAACTACCGGCATTTGGGGATCTATAGTGTTTTTCCCACTTCTGGTTATGAATGTCATGCAATATCCATCATTCTTTAGATTTTGAACCATGTTGCTTGGCAAAGTACCTTTTTGGCATTGGTTCAATTGAGAAGAAACTTGGCCAAAATTGTTTCTCTAATTGCTTAATGGCTACCGAATGAGACTCTATCGTTGGTTTATGCTTGAAATATCCGATTTCATCACTTTCAAGGTCTCATCTTGATGGTCGTACCTCTTCAACAACTTGTCAAACATTTCCACAATCCTAGAAGTTCTAGACCCGGTATTACAATTGTGGGGAGATATATAAGGACCATTTCTATAACCATCTCTTCGTCCCCATTCAGCCTTTGGTACTCTTTCTAGTTCATAATAACTGCCACAACAATCTGTACATGATCAATCACAATTGTAGTTACGACCTTGATTCCTGAAACCTTACCTCCAGTAGTCCAAGTTGGACCCTTGGGCATTGTTTTGAAAACCCACTGCCTGATTACTCACTAAGCAAGCATCTTCCTCAAAGAAGGGTTCTTCATACATGGGCGCCTTTGGAGGTTGGTGAGTCACCGGATGAACACTTGTTTGGTTTTGTTTCAACTCCAAGTCCATACTTGTGCAAAGTTGAGCAAGTTGTTGCATGATCTCCTCATTCACCTTGGCTTACTCATTGTTTGTGCTCACTGCACAAGAATTTTTAGTAGCACCTCTCTCTATTTCCCCCCATGATCTATTTGTTTTAATCATTTGCTCCATTCTTTCAGCGATTCATACAAAAGCTTGGTCAAGAAATATGCCTCCCATATTGGTATCGGGGCAAGCTTGACTATTCTCATCAAGATTTTGAAAAACGCTCTCTACTAAGGTATCATTAACAATTTTGTGATCCAAAACCATCCTTAATCACTTGGTAAACCTTTCCCATGTAGTACTAATTGAATCACCTAGTAATTGCTCAAAGTTGTTTATTTGATCTTTGAGGTTAAGCTTTTTGGACCTTGGAAAATACCTTTCTAAGAAGGCTCTTTGTAGCTCAGCCAAACTTGTGATTGAACTTTCTGGAAGCTCGGACAACCAAATTATCACATTTCCAATTAAAGATAGAGGGAACACTCTCAACCCAACTTCATCCACCGAAAGATTTTGTGGACCTATCACACTCTTGCAAATAAATGCAACATTATGGAGATAGCTTTGTGGATCCTCCGAAGGTAGCCTTGTGAACAAACCATGATTTTGAAGAATTTGTAGGAGTCCACTAGACATGGAGAACTTCATGTCAGCTGGTAGAGGTAGCAGTACTATTGCTCCCATGTTATCTATAGACATAGGTTCAACCTATGTTGGTGAAATGACCCTAAAAAGTGCCCGAAAAAGTGCCTCAAAAGTGTCCCAAATCTTGTTTTTCATATATCTAAAAATCCATTTAGAATTTTGAAAATTTGACTTCATATTCTTGTTTAAGGGTCCAAATTAGAGTGACAAGGGTCTAACGTAGAATAAGTAAAGGAATCAAATTATAAAATTTCATTTGGTATAATTTCCAATGAGGATCCACGACCCCTCCGCTGCACGGAGAGGTGTATTTCCTGCACTGTTTTTTCCTAGTTTGCCCAGATTTTTTTAAGTATTGGATCTAAGTTTTCCCAAGTGTATTTTCACCTATACTTAACCTTATTTCACCCTCATATCAGCCAAAACATTCCTTAATATTTTCCCAAACACTTAGACTCATTTCTAACCCTAAATTCAAGTCCTAATATCAAGACCAATCTCAAGGATTTCTTGAAGGATCTCACCTAAGCTTCAAATCTCCATTAAAGTCTTCTTCAAAAACTTCAAAAACCTAAGGTATGTAGTGTTGAACCATTGTTTGCTTCCATCTATGGTGCCTAAACCCTTCTTTGCTTAATAATGCATGATTTAAAGTTGATTTTTTATATGTGGGTCTTGTATATTGAGAAATTTGCTGAAAAGTGATTTTAGTTCATGA
>JAOTQJ010134952.1:0-10023 GCA_025642045.1 Solanum sejunctum | reverse complement strand
ACTTACTTAATTTAAATTACACCATGTTCGTCATAACTTTTCCAATTGAACGATTTACTTCGATTGAATTAATTACGCGGTCTGACAATCCCCAGGGGTGATACATTTTCCTCTGAGCCCAATGGTGTGGATGGTGAAAGATATATTACCAAGTTCCTTGTTGGTAGGAAAGCTACAAATATCAAATTTGCTGCCATTCCTTTTAGATCTGCAAATTATGAAGGCTTAACTAAGCTATATTTTTAAGGAATAATATTCGACGTGGTGTGATTGATAGTAGTCTGAAGGATGTCACATGAGGTTGCCCTACAGTTAAAGATCTTTCCTTATGAAATGTGTCTTCTATTAGTGATAAAGGATTACTGAGATTGACTTAGCTAATATCTCTGGCTACTCCGTTATTTCTGGCCTTGCTATGGGTATGGAGGCTATATTTTCTCAAGCTTGTGGTACTAAGACATGGCCTCTTATGGGTCAAACGCTTCAAGGTACAATCTTGATTCTATATTTTTTATCTATCCTCATTTCTCTCTTGTGGCTAAAGATTGAATTTGTACTCTTTTTTTTTTGGCCAAGATCCAACTATTTCATCAATTGCTTCAACTTATGTCTTTCTATCACCTAATCTTTTCAGTCAATCTATTATCAATCCTCTCAAAATCTACTTTCGAACTTAGAATGTTACATTCCCCGTTACCTTTAGCGCTGCTTTTTTAGTGGCTCTACATGCTCCTATTAATTATTTCTTTATATATCAACTTGGCCTTGGGATTAAAGGTGCTACTACGGCTGTGGTGATAACTAATTTTAATCTACTTGTTGTTCTTTTTCTTTATTTTATTTTTCTAGCGTTAATATAAAATCTTGGCAAGGTTAGTCAACTGAATGCTTTCATGGGTCGAAATCAATTTTGGTTCTTGTTTTCCCTATGTATCTCTATAATGCTAAGAGTGGTGTTGTCTGAACTGATGATATTGATATTAGGGGTTCTTTTTAATGCTTCAAAGGCAGTGTCTACTATGGGAATGTTTAAGGCATACAACATCAGCCACTACTTTTAGATTGGCTAAGTCTATATTATAGCTATATTTTAGTTTTCAGTTAGGACTTTGTTATTTTTATCTTGAGATATAATCTCTATTTCTCGTAGTACTGCAGATGTGATTTCTTATGTTCAGGAGAACTTGTTTAGTGGAACAACAATTATGGTTTAGTGAGATAATGACTCTTCTGAAATATGTAAGCATATATATAAGGCTACTAAGCGTATTAATAAAATATCTAGCCTTATTCTCTGCAAATTGTTATTATATATTTCATGTCTTTTAATCCTCTTGGTAGTTTTACTTTCAACTATTTGAGTTTTCTATTTTGCTGAGTTCATCAGGGAATTCTCATACCGGCAACTTCACTTGCTTATATATTTTCATTAGCATTAAGTTCAGTTGTTTCTACAAGAGTTGGGAGCAAATAGGCCTAATAAAGCAAAGACTTCATGTCATGTATCAATTGTGTGCACTATGCTTACAAGATTCCTTGCAATACTATTTATGAAAACAACAAGAAGAACTTAGGGCAAGGCGTTTACAAAAGACAATAGCTGGCAGTAGCAACAATGCCAGTGGTGGGGTTGTGTGAATCAGGCAACTAGCAACAGATTACCCGTTATGGTGCTTTGAGGGGTTGTACAAGGCCAGCTCTAGTTATTCACATAAACTAGGGGTCTTTCTATAGAGTTGGGTTGCTTCTCACAATTGTAGTGGACTTTGTGATAAAGATGGGCTTGTTGGGATTGTCTGATTCATGCAACCCTACCATTGGCATTGTCAATGCTGTTAGCCATAAAATTGACTCATCATTTCTAAAAGCCTTGCCCCAAGTTCTTCTTGATGTTGTCATAAATAGAATTTCTAGGAAGCTTGTAAATTTAGCACATATAATTGCTACATGACATGAAGTCTTTGCTTTATTAGGCCCATTTGTCCCCAACTCTTTTAGAGATGACTGAACTTAATGCTAATGGAAATATATAAGCAACTCAAGTTGCCTGTATGAGAATTCCCATAGTAGACACTGCCTCTAAAGCAATAAAAATAACCCCTGATAACAATATTATCAGTTCATACACACCAATCTAAGCATACAGAGATATATAGGGAAAACAAGAATGAGAATTGGTTTCCACCTATGAAAGTATTCAACTGACCGACCTTGCTTAGATTTTCTATGAACCATAAAAAATTAACATAAAGAAAAGAACGACAAATAGATTAAAATCAGCTATCACCATGACCGTACTAGCACCTTTAATCCTAAGGCCAAGCTGATACATAAGGAAATAGTTAATAGGGGCATGTAGAGAAACTGATAAAGCAACACTAAAAGTAACAAGGAAAGTAACATTCTGAGTTCTCAATAGATTTTGAAAGGATTGATAATAGATTAACAGAAAAGATGAGGGAGACAAAAAGATAATAAGTTCAAGCAATTGATAAAATGGTTGAATCTTGAAAGAAAAGGAGAATAGGTTCAATCTTTAGACATAAGAGAGAAATGGGGATGGATAAAAATGATAGAATCAAGATTGTATGTTGGAGAATTTGACTCATAAGAGGCCATTACTTAGTACCACAAGTTTGAGAAGATATAGCCTTCATACCTATAGCAAGGCCAAAAAGAACAGAGTAGCCAGAGATATTAGCTATGCCAATTCCAGTAATCTTCATCACTAACAAAAGACACATTCCACAAGAAACGATCTTTGAGAGTAGGGAAACCTTGAGTGATAGCCCTGAGACCAACATTAGTCACACCACGCCGAAGGTTATTTCCCCGAAAAGAGAGCTTAGCTAAGCCTCCATAATTTGCAATTCCAAAAACAATGACAGAAAGCCTAATATCTATTGCTTTCCTACCAACAAGGCACCTGGTAAGATATCCTCACCATCTAGACCATTGGGCTCAGAGGCAAATATATCATCCCTGGGTCTGCTACATAAATGGGTAAACTAGCGCTTGGAAACACAAGTACAAGCACTTCTCTCTTGGCTGTCGTGGTGGTGTACGAATACCTCAAAGAGGCATTCATCCATAAGGATATCAATGGAAGACTGCTTCTTAGACTCAAAAGCGATAGGAATCCAAGTCCTCTTCAAAGAAAGAAAATATACACATCTACTTTTTCCTCATGCTACCAAAAGAGAGGATTGTTCTGGACTTCCCAAAAATTAGAAGATTAAAAGCATCAGACAAAGATCAGAATAGCCGATAAAAAATTTCTTAGGAACATACATGATACACCCAAAATAAATTTTTCCTCAATAAATATGTTTTTCCTAGACTAAACATCTTCAATACATACAGCTAAATTTATATATAGAGAAGTACACAAATGTTAGCTTTGTTTTCAAATTCTATCTAAGAAATGATAAAAGTTTTCTTCACAATCAATTATAGCTTGCAGTTTAAAAGAGAGGATTACAAACATCAAGATAAAGTCATGGGTTTTAAGCAGAAACATGAAAAAATCAAGAACAAAAACAATCTTCTCTGCTTATAGATGCGTATATGCAAACCTTCTAAGATATCTTGAAACACAGTTACCCAAAACTTTTGGTAAGAATTAGATTTCCCAAATTAGAATTTCTTCTCCATTTTTCCTAATCCTAACCTACTCACACACACACCCCTTTTTTTTTTTTGAAAAACTAATATACACGACTTTTTGGTTTGTTTTTATAGGAAGAAGGATCAACTTTGTCCTGGGTAAGAAGATTTTTATTTTTCCATTTTTTAATTAATTTAAAAATACTTTTGTAAAAAATAAAGGATAATCTTATTAATAAATGGCGAGGATGGAGATTATGCTATAATTGAATAGGATAAAGAAGAGTAAAATTGATCTTTTACATAAAATTTGATCTTTTTGATTTTATATGTATAACTTTATCCGCCAATGATTTTAAGTACATTAAAAATATTAGAAAACCTATTTTATATCTTTGTCTAAATTTGAATTATAATAGTTGGCATATTCATCAACATCATTAGTTGGTAATTAATTCATTATATTTTTCTTCACTATTTTGTTCTTTTTTGAGATAGATGGTTGAGTCAAGGATCTTTTAGAAATACAAAATCATAGATATCATCTACATCAAGACATTGGTAGAGATTTACAGACATGCAAGCCACCAAATACATAGTACAAAAAGTGGCCGCCAAAATTATATGCAAGATCTGGTAGATCTATAAAAGTAGTGAATATACAGATGAAGATCAAGATGGAGGATGCTCAGCATCATCAACATGTGGGTTTTTAAACTCACCACTATCAAAGGAAAAATAAGTCAAGAACAATCGACAAACCAATAAGGAAAAGAGGAGAGATAACTAATGCCAAGGTATACAAGCAGATTCTCCATGTGAAGCAACGTGTATTTTCATCAATCTACCATCCGTGGAAAAAAAGAAGATTATAACAAAGGAAACAAAGAATCGACGAAGTGGGAGAAGGGTAGACTCACTCAACCAGAACAAAAGGACGATGCATCATCAGATGTAGCCCGAAATCCAATAAAAAGAAGTATCAAGAAGAAAAGTGACCTCCAGAAATAACCCATGGCGGTGGATGAAGAGAGAGTAGATGGACAGTCAAGTTGGGTGAGATGAAATGACAAGCAAAGGTCTAGAATAGGTCTTTGTACTTAGATTAAATGGGCCAGATCTGATGGTCTTGGGTCTTTTTGTTATTTCTTTTCAGCATTTAGTTGTATTTAGATTTTATTATTTAATAAAACAAGCCTTGAGCAAAACCCATTTTTCTTTTTAAAAAAAGATGATCATTTATAAATATTTTTTCTTTCTCCATGAGATAGTAATAAGGTCTACATACTATGAAAATAAAAATGATCTTTTAGAGGTACAAATGTCTTAGATATTTAATAAACCTCTCTAGAATTTTATAGATTAATATCTTGGATATTTATATTTAGGAAAAATCTAGAAAGTCTAGAGTATAAGATAAAATAACCAAGCAGGTAGCTTGAGTTTCATATCAAGCACTTGTTAGATTTGCATAAAATTCGATACACTACAATGTCATAACTATGAACACAATTTTAGCTAAATTTCTAGTGCATTTATGCAAAAAAAAGCTTTCTACAATTGAAAATTAAAACGTATCGGTCTAAGCAAACAATTCCAATTATAAAGGGATGTCTGATGAAGTGATAATTAGTTTAATTAAATAATAACATACTCAAGATCCAATGCACATAACCTAGCAAGCTGGACAATATTGTCAGTATCATGTCAAGAACTAAATGAAGTAGCGGCAAGAAAGGAGGTATTCAAAATCTGCAAGAAAAATCAATTAAGAACTCTATCAGATAGCATCCTTTCAAAACATGCAACATGAGAACCAAATTGTGTTTAACTTCAAACAAGCAAGAAAAATGCATTAAGCTATGTCATTAACCAAAAAGACTAAATGACCATTATGTCTATTAAACTGAGAAAGATTCCTAGTTTTAAAGTTTTAGCCAACTTTTTTGAGCTTTGGAAAAATAACTTGATGCAGAAACGAGCCACCAAAATCAGTTCACTGAACCTGAAGGCGACGAAGGAATGTGTGCGGATACTCAATGGAAAATGGCAAAGAATTGCCACTTTCCTCTTGTAGATGGGACAATTGTTCTTGATCTTGTTCCACTCTCTGAGGGAATCAATATGGTAAATATGGCCACGATCAATTCTTGCAAGTTCTTCCCATTAGAATTCTCCTCCTAATCTGTTGCTAAATTGTTCATTGCTAATAATTTTTTTAAATAATCCATTACTAAATAGGATAAACAATGAATTTATGTCTAGCTATAAAATTTGTTTTTCGCTAATTTTTATTTTTAAAGTAATGGGTTGAGGGTGACACTTTTGAAATTAGGTGCCTCTTACCAAACATATGCTGTAATGCTCCTTCATCTCAGGATATGTTGAATTTGTCTCCTCATAATTAGGCAGATTAATGCTTAACAAAGGATATGTTTCTCTAAATCAACCATGAACAATCCATTGGAGATGAAAGAAGAATCATTCCATATCATCCATTCAAGAAAAATTCAAGTATATTGAATCAAACACTAGCTTATCGATTACTGAAGCATTACTCATTCAATAATATATTGATAAGTATGATGCCATTTATCAACTTCAACAACTCCCACTCCACTTTGATTTTCCTAAATTATTGGACCAACTTAGACTCATTGAACATCATACCGATGAAAAACAACATGAAAAATTATTTAAAGACTGAGATTCTAGCCTTTGTTGTGGGTTATACCAAAGTGAGAAGGAAATCTATGACATCTTTCTTGAGAAGGAAATCTATGACGATCTTTCTTTTTTCTTTCTTTGTTCCATTTCTTAACGAGCAACAATCTCTGTATTGTGTTAAATAACCATTCACAACAGAGAATGAAACTTCTCTTAAACAAAACATATAATGTGGAGATGGTAAACCAACATTAATTCTCTATAGATTAGGTTGAATGACAAATTTAATTAAATAATTGTAGATACACTTTCTGATAGATGGTCACATATTTAAACTAATGACATATAAATCAAATGTTTGATGTTCAAGTTTCGCTGCAACCCATTATCCCAAAAAAGTTCTACACGTGAGTAAACAAAGTTTTTGTTGTGAAGGTGAGAAATTTTGTTGAAAGACATATCTAAATACATAAATGTGCATTCTCTCTAAAGACTTTTAACTTTTATAGCATACTTGACCAAGATTCTGAAACGGTTGAAGTGATTGGCTATGTTTTTTGCAGAAAATAAATATTTCTGGAGAGTAAAAAAAGTTATTTCTGAAAAGTTCAAAATTAGTTTTTCCCCAAAGTACTTATATATATATATAAGCAATGCTTTAAAGCATGAGCAAACAATAGTTGTTGCTCAAAAGTATATGTGTTTTAAATTTATTTGCCAAACAGATATTGCTTTTCGACAAAGCATTTTTCAAAATAAGTTAATTTTAAAAGTGTGATAAATCATGTTAAATGAGATTGTAACACATTTCTTTGGCAACTTTGGAGCTAACGGCTAAAGATAATACATTTTACATTTTATATGCGAAAATATGTGAACATGAAATAAATCTCAATTGATAAGTTAAATCATTCCAATTCATATTCATATAGATATAACCTACCTAAAGCATTGACGTTGACATTCATATAGACATAATTCCAATTCATATTCATATTTATTAGTTAGGTCTCAAATAAGTGATGATCTATCTTTCTCTTTGGCATAATGTTAATTTTATGTTATTGAAAATGTAATCACCACTCAGATAAAAAGGAAGTGCACAATGCGGTGAAAAATATGATATTTTGAAAGGGTTATTTTGGTCTTTACGAGGTCAAACCCAATGGAAGAAAAATCCACGTGCCAATTTACTTGACTAGGAATTGAACTTCAAATGCAAACTAAATTTGTGGAGTACAAATTTTGCATTTTTTTTTTGTTTTCACATTTTGTACTTCAAGCCCAAGTTTGGCCACCTGTAAGTGAATGGCCATTCTTCGTTGCAGAAATCAATCAAAAACTCATGAAAAGATATTTGAAAAGTACAAAGTTGAAACAAAAATTATCTTAGATGTATTTGGAATCTCTCCTATTTCTTTATTAATATAAGGCAGTTCTTTTCTAGTGGATGTAGGATCATTCTAATCTTGACCACCTTAAATATTGTTGTGCTCCATTGTTCGTTTTTCCATATTTCTCTAACAATTGGTATCTAACCCACAATTATGCCTGAGTATGATTTGTGGTTGCAATATAATCAAAATTTCTGCATCATAAAAGATTTACTTTGATTTTCTTTATTTGTAAACACTTTCTAGTAGAAAAGGAAGAACAAGTAATAGTAAATTCCATGAATTTGGAAATTGATGGATTTAGTAGATGCAGCAACTTCAGAATCTGAAGATACAGATGATGGTGTTACTATGGAGGGAAGGTTCCATCCGCGCTATAGATGGAAAGTACGTCTGTTGGATTCCGAGAAGGAGAAGATTGAAGGAAATGTAACAAATATAATCCAACTATCCCTTGTACCTACATGCTTTATTAATTAAGTACAAAGATCGAGGAGACAGTCGAACAATTATAAATAATAGGCTAAAAGGGTTTTACCAAGATCAATCAATGACAATAAGAATGTTGTTACAATGATGTCTCCAAATATTTTAGATGGAGTCAGGTACTTTTTTTTTTCAATACCATCTACTAATGTTCAAAAAATTTGTGTTGGCCTTACAAACTAGAAAAATGTTAAAAAATGAAGGGATGCTTGCATGTATTTTTCTATTTTCAATGACTTCAAAATATTGTGATATTGGGAATTCAATCTTGTGTAGAAAGGAGCCTATCACTCTTGAGAAAATTGAGGAAGCACTTAAACGTTTTGATCTGCGTAGGTATTTTGATGGAGACAAAGATGACAAAGCTAGTAGGCTCTTTGTGAGAGCTATACTTGTTAATAGGTAAGGAGAAAATTAAAGTAAAGACCAAAGTTTCATGTGAATAAGAAGAATATAGAGTGTTAAGGATGTCATAAGAAGGGACATTTTGAAAAAGATTGTGCTATGTCAACATTCAAAGAAAAGGCAAGTGCATCTATTGTTGAGTAGGTACAATGAATATATATTAACAACATCATCCAATAGTGGAGTCTATGACAATAAATGCATATTAGACACGAGTTGTACTCTACATATGACATTTCGAAGTGATTGGTTTAGCAACTACGAGATAAGTGGAGGAAACAAAGTAATGGGAGATAATGCAACTTATAAAATAGTTGGCACTGATTCAGTTTGGGTTTTCTATCATGATAGGGTCGTAAGGATTATTACATAAGTTTATAATGTTCCTAATCTAAAATAGAATGTGATTTCCTAGGTACTTTGGATAAACAAGACTATAAATACATAAGCAAAGGTGGAACTATGAAAGTGGCTAAAGAATTTGTCAAGTTGAAAGATTGCTTCTAGGCACTATCACGACCCAACCCAGGGGCCGTGAATGGTGCTGATAGGACACCGAGACAAACACTTATACTGAATCTCCACTTACGACAGCTAAGGGATTTCACAAAAATTTCGACAGAGTTTCCTATGTTTTTCTAACCAACCCCACCTGCAAAGAGTTAACCCAACAGTACTAGAAATTGTCATAAGAATAGATATAAATACACATATGCGGACCGACAAGTTCACCGCTGCGGCAGAGCCGCCCAACAAACATATCATACAAACGAGATAAGGGCCGGGGCGAACTCGGCTCAGCACTCACAGGCCATGATGCCATCCCATCCCAGCTCCTTATTTCTCCGCTAAGCAAAGCCGATCCGTGGGCAAACCGACCCGCCGTATCCAGCCAACCTCGAAATATATATATATATATAATCATACCAAAGCAACAAAATATTCAGCAGGGGAACCGGTGAACGAGGCCAAATGGGCACGAACAGAGTTGTGAGAATCATATGCATAGAAATTGATTCAAAACACTTGAAAATATACAAAATATTCACTTTTGAAGTCAAGTAGTAAATCTTTTACGAAATATTCCCAAAACTGTTCAAAGCCATATTTAGAGGGTATTTTTGAACAAACGAACTTGAAACTTTCCAATTCACTAATTCCAGTCAAACAAACACTATTTATGAATTCAGAACTCGACAAACTAAGAAGGAGTAAATTTACCATAAACTTGGCCAAACATAAACGTATATCATTTTTCCAAATATAAAACGTTGAATAAGCTTATAATTTCATGCCAAAGGATAGGAAATCTTTACATACCTCAAACTCGCCCTCCAACTAGCTCCAACGTAAAATCAATCCACTTTAGATTCTGGATGTTCGACGTTTACATAATTACAACAACGCCAACAATTAATATTCGTATCAATCTTAACCTCTAATCTTTAGTTCTAAATCTATAAAA
>JAOTQJ010134941.1:0-10023 GCA_025642045.1 Solanum sejunctum | reverse complement strand
CCCCCCCAAAATGTCATCCAAATAGCCCTCCAAAAAGCTCTAAAAACATCACTAAAACTCCATACCGCATAAGCTTTGAGGAGGTAAAATGCAGCTGGCGCCATCAGCAGGCAACAACAGACCTCCAAGCATCAACAAAAGACGGATGAGAAGAAAAATTCAATGTCATTCTTCCACTTTTAGGAAAAGTGAAATACCAGAAAGGTAAATGAAAAACATAAGTAAAGCACTACAAAAGAACAAGATAAATTGGCAAATTTTAGTGATAAAATAATTTTTATCACTTATGTAACAAAAAAGGACGTAAAAGATCCTTTAACTATTAAAAATGGTATAAAAATGTCCTCTATCTACCTTTTCAGCCTAAAATGTCACTGTCATCAATATACAAACAAATTAAAATAAATAAAATATCATACTTTAAATTTAAATTCGATCATGCGAATAACAGTGTAAAAATAATTAAACATATTTATTCGGCCCAGACGTTCGTTTGTTAGTAATATATGTAAGGAAGAGTTTCCCTGGACAATGAAACCAATAAATGTTTTCCATGTCGTCAGATTATTACAAATCAGCTGCTTGGCGTGATGGTTATAGCGCGACATGTCCATGTCGTGCGTTTGAGTCTTAATGGCAACATTTTATTTTCCTTCACTTTTACCCCTCAGGTAGATAAACTAGATCATATATTCCATGTAGTCATATTATGGTCAAACTTGATTGCTTGGCTTGGTGGCTGGAGCATTGCAATCTATGCTAGATGCTGTATGTTAAAATCCCAATACCAACATTTTTATTTCCTTCCATTTTTATATACCAACACAATGGGGCCCACTTACAATATTTAATTATCTATTCAAAAAGAGAAAAGATTCAAATATGTCATCAAACTTTAACAACAAGTTCATTTATGCTATCCGTTAAAAGTTGACTCAAATATGCCATTGTTGTTAAGAAAAAGACTCATACATGTTATTATTTTTAAACGATAGTTATGGAAAATCACCTTTTACACATGACATGTTTTAATTCGGTCACGCCATTTTAAAAAAAAAATTCTAAATAAAATTAAGAAAAAAATCACAAAATTAAGAATCTTTTTAAAATTTTATTTAAAATTTATTTAGAAACCAATAAAGGTTTTCCATGTCACCAATTTAGCACAAACGAATTGCTTGGCGTGGTGGTTTCAATGCGATATGTCCATGTTTTAGGTTATTTGTACGAGTCTCAATGGCAACATTTTTATTTTTCTTTACTTTTACCCTTAGGTCGATGAACCAGATCATATATTCTGTGTAGTCATATTATGTCAAAGTTGGCTGCTTGGCTTTGTGTTGGGAGCACCACAATGTGTACTTAATACTTTAGATTCAAATCCCAATAACAATAATTTTAATTCCTTACATTTTTATATACCAACGACAGTGGGCCCACTTACAAATAATTAATTATCCATTTAAAAAAGAAAAAAAGATTTAAATATGTTATCAAATTTTAATAAAAGGTTTATTTATATTATTCGTTAAAAATTTGACTCAAATATGTCATTATTATTAAGAAAAAAACTCATCCATGTCATTATTTTTAAACGATAGTTTTGCAAAACCACCTTTTACCCATGACATGTTTTAATTCGGCCACGCCATTTTTTTTAAAGAAAATAAATTCTCAATAAAATTAACAAAAAAATTCTCAATTTTTTGGATTTTTTAAAAATTTTATTTAGAATTTGTTTTTAAATAAAATTTTAATTTTGTGGATTTCTTTCTTATTTAGAATTTATTTAGAAATAAATTCTAAATAATTTCTTTAAAAAATTCTTAATTTTGTGAATTTTTCTTATTTTATTTAGAATTTATTTTTGTAAAAGACGTGGCCGAATTAAAACATACCATGTGTAAAAGATGGTTTTCCAAAATCACTTTTTACACATGGCATATTTTAATTCGGCCACATCATTTAAAAAAATAAATTCTAAAAAAAAATTAAAAAAAATCAAAAAAAATCTTAATTTTGTGGATTTTTTTCTTAATTTTATTTAGAATTTATTTCTAAATAAATTCTTAATTTTTTGGATTTTTTTCTTATTTAGAATTTGTTTCTAAATAAAATTTTAAAAAGATTCTTAATTTTGTGATTGTTTCTTAATTTTATTTAGAATTTTTTTTTAAAAAAATGATGTGGCCAAATTAAAACATGTCATGCGTAAAAGATGGTTTTGCAAAATCACCATTTAAAAATAATGGTATGGATGAGCATTTTTCTTAACAACAATGACATATTTGAGCCAAACTTTTAATGGATTATATAAATGAACCTTTTATTAAAGTTTAATGGCATCTTTGAGTCTTTTCCCATTTAAAAATTCAATTGGTCTCAAAATTAACATAAAATATACTATAAGTTGCAATAATTTGTAACTTAAATATTACGTCACGTCCCGAGCCTACATCCTGGACTTGACCGACACTCGAAAATAATTTTTGGTCCCAAGCAAATTACTTGGCCTAATTACTTACTCAGCGGAAGACTTATCAATAGTGGAAAAGGCTCTTAAAGTATCAAACTAACTCATGAATAAACTGAATAACTAAATGTAAAGTCATAAATACTATCTGAATAAACTGGAACTAAAATACTGACTCATAGTCCATGGAACCTGTACTACAATTGTCTGAAAGGACTACTGAGACAGGCCCCAAGTTGCCATAACTAAAATAAAACTGAAGGTAACATGACATGAACCAAAGAGCCTCGAATTGAAAAGGGGTCTTACCACTGTCTGGAAGCTATCAGTTCTCAACGGAGCGGCTGCTGAGAACTCACTCACCTGCATCTGCATCATAAAACAATGTAGGTTCTACGGACATCAGTACGTGGTATGTAGGTATGTAAGATGGCCAAAACATTTAAACAGTATATTATAATGCTTCTCAAAAGACAAACATAATTCATAGTTACATAGTGATAATCATAAAGATTGGTATGCTAAAAATAATATGTTGAAAACTGATATGAAAAACTTAGTTTCTTAGCTTGAGGAGTTTCTCTAACCGACAACCATCACTATGAGCTTCGTGGTGATACAATGTCTTGCCTAAGCTGCCAGAGCCGCCCCATACTTTGCCGGGGTAGGGGACGAATAACTACGGGAGTGGATCCATCCCAAAACTGGGCCATCTTAGTGGCTAACAAGGAAGGTACTGTAGTACAATCCTATCCTATGCTGGCTACATAGTTTATGAGCTTGAGTAATTTATTCTACTCTCACCATATCGGTGCTCAATACTACTCCCAAAATACTTTATATAGTTCATACTCAAATGATTATAATTTCTTGAAAACTGGCTTTCTTGGGGACTTATCCCAGCTTACTACTTAACTTTTTCAACTGAAATCTTTACTTTACTGTAACTAATATCTTTATGTACTTTCAATCATGCTAGATTACTCAACTATAATGCCAAGAAAATCTTCAAGAAAGGCCTTCTTTAATATATAATGTACTTAGCTCAAATGCAAGAATGATTCAAGAAAGGAATTATTTTTAACTAGTCTTGGACCATAAGTTTTATGGGTGTTCGTAAAACCCATATGAATTCATAGAAAATCATTTATAACTTTAAAATCTTGGAATTAATACTTTCATAACAGTTAAGGAATCAAGAATCATCATTATTCAAGTAAGAATCTATGCATACGTAAGAAAATTTACCAAACTTTGTAAGATTTTCATGAAAATAATCTAGACCAAGACTTGAGTACAAACTAGGTTATACTTTTCTAAAATATTCTAAAAATAATGATTTTTGAGTAGCCTTACATACCTTAGAATGAGTTCTTGAGGAACTGAAAGGAAAATCTAAGCCCTACAACCATTTTCTTGAATTTCCTAAGCGTAGGTTCTTGAGAGGGTCTGCTTGAGCATATGAATGTGACCAAGAAAAATACATTTTGGACTTAATTCAACTTAAAAATCAACTTAGTTTAGGATATGGGGTGTAGGAAAAGTTGAAATTACCCTTCCCCTTAAAAAATGAAAACTGCATCCTTCTTGCACTACACACTAGTGCCTTTGAGCACTTTTCCACGAATTTTGGTTTTTTACCAAATTTTGGAGAAACATTAAAGTGTGATTTTGCATCTACTCCGCGTCGCCGAAGGGGTACAAAAATCCTACTGTTTTAAGCTCACTTGAACAAAAATATTTCATATTTTTTTGAGTTTTTGTCGAGTCAAGACTATTTTTCAACTCAATTTTTCACACTGATTGCTAATCTGGTCTCGAATTTGCAAATGGAGCAAGAAAAAATAAGTTACGCGCAAGGTCAATTCTAAGAGTATTTTCATCATTTCACTAGGTGTTATAATATCTCTCCCTTGGGATCATTCGTCCTCGAATGATAACGATACGTACAAAACTAGCTCAAAATACATGATTCTCGAACTTAACAAACATAATACCTCAAGGTGAAACATGAATGTTACCTTCAAGGTCCTCATTTAGGCCCACGAACAAGTGTGGATACTTGACCTTCATATCTTCCTCTGCCTCCCAAGTAGCTTCCTCCACGAATTGATTGTTCCATATAACCTTTACCGAAGCAATCTCCTTGGTCCTCAATTTACAAACCTGCTGGTCAAATATTTGCACTGGAATCTCTTCATAAGACAAGTTGTCCTTAATCCCCACACATCCAACCGGGACAACTAGAGAGGGATCTCCTAAGCACTTCTTAACCATAGAGATATGTAATACCGAATGTATAGCACTCAACTCCGCTGGTAACTCTAGCTAGTAAGCAACACTGCCCACTCTTCTCAGAATCTGATAAGGCCCAATATACCATAGGCTGAGCTTTCCCTTCTTCCTGAATCTCATAACTCCCTTCATTGGTGATACCTTCAAGTATACCCAATCGCCTACCTCAAACTCCAAGTCTCTTCTTCTAACAGTTCTGTATGACTTTTGTATACTCTGAGCTGTCTTGAGTCTCTCCTGGATGACCTTCACTTTTTCCAAAGCCTGATGCACTAGATCAGGTCCTATCAACCCTGCCTCACTAACTTCAAACCACCATATGGGTGACCTACACCTTCTCCCATAAAGAGCCTCATATGGTGCCAACTGTATGCTGGCTTGAAAGCTGTTATTATAAGAGAACTTAATCAGAGATAAATGGTCATCACAGTTACCTTTAAAGTCTATCAAGCACGCCTTCAGCATATCTTCCAAGGTCTATATAGTTTGTTCTGCTTGCTCGTCTGTCTGTAGATGAAAAGTTGTGCTAAGATTTACTTTCGTACCAAGTCCTTTCTGAAAGGACTTCCAAAATTATGCTGTAAACTGAGCGCCACTATCTGAAATAATAGATATAGGGACCCCGTGTAGCCTAACAATCTCCTTTAGATAGAGTCCAGAATAGTCCTCGGCTGTATCAGTCGTCTTGACAGGTAGGAAGTGAGTTGACTTGGTCATTTTATCTACTACGACCTATATCAAATCATGCTATTTATGGGATCGAGGTAAGCATATTACAAAGTCCATATTAATTATCTCCTATTTCCATTCCAGGATCTCTATGTTCTGGGCTACACCACAAGGCCTTTGGTGCTCAATCTTAACTTGTTGGCAATTTGAGTATCTAGACACAAACTCTGCAATGTCCTTCTTCATACCACCACACCAATAAACTTCCTGGAAATCTGTATACATCTTTGTTCCAACAAGGTGGATAGAGTATCTAGAATTATGAGCCTTAGCCAAGATCCTATCTCTAAGACCATCAACATTTGGCACACATAACCTGCCTTGATACCTCAGGACGCCGTCTCCCCCTTTTGAGAACACTATTACTTTCTACTTTTGAACATCTTCCTTCAGTTGGAGGAGGATGGGATCCCTGTCTTGCTTTTCTTTCTCTTCTACCACTAAAGATGACTCTGACCTATTTCTGACAATGGCTCCACCTTCGTCAGAATCTTCAATCTGCACCCCCAAATGGGCTAGTCTGTGAATCTCCTTAGCTAACTCTTTCTTTTCATCCTCAACATGAGCTGTGCTCCCCATGGTCACCCTTCTAAGAGCATCAGCAACCACATTAGCTTTACATAGATGATAAAGGATACTCATATCATAGTCTTTCAGCAGCTCCAACCATCTCCTCTGTCTTAAATTCAGCTCCTTCTGGCCAAACACATACTGCAAACACTTATGGTCCGTGAATATATCCACGTACTCACCATAAAGATAGTGTCTCCAGATCTTCAGAGCAAACACCACCGTAACAAGCTCAAGATCATGAGTTGAGTAATTTTTTTCATGAATCTTAAGCTATCGGGAGGCATATGCTATCACCTTGCCTCTCTGCATTAGTACATAACCCAAGCTAACTCTGGAAGCATCACAATATACTACAAAATCATCAACCCCATCTGGTAGGGATAAGACTAGGGCTGTAGTTATGCTAGTCTTCAACTCCTAAAAACTCTTCTCACAAGCTTCTGACCATTCGAACTTAGTCTTCTTCTGAGTTAACTTAGTCAAGGGAGCTGAAATAGAAGAAAACCCCTCTACAAACGGTCTTTTGTACCCCACGAGGCCTAAGAAACACCTTATCTCTGTGGGAGTTGTGGGCCTTAGCCAATTATTCACTACCTCAATCTTTTGAGAATCAACCTGGATATCCTCACCAGACACAATGTGCCCTAGAAATGCCATAAACTCCAACCAGAACTCACACTTAGAAAATTTAGCATATAGTTGTTGATCCTTAAGGGTCTGAAGGATGACTCTAAGATGGTCTGCATGCTCCTCCTTATTATGGGAGTAGATCAGGATGTTATTTATGAACACAATAACGAATATATCTAGGTATAGCCTCAACACCCTGTTCATAAGATCCATGAAAGCTGTTGGTGCATTTGTTAGCCCGAAGGACATGACCAAAAACTCATAATGGCCATATCGAGTTCTGAAAGCCGTCTTAGGAATTTCTTTCTCTCTAACTTTAAGCTGGTGATACCAATATCTAAGATCTATCTTGGAAAAATAGGTAGCACCCTGAAGTTAATCAAATAAGTCATCCATTCTGGGCAGAGGATACTTGTTCTTAATGGTGACCTTGTTCAACTGATGGTAATCTATGCACATCTGAAGAGAACTGTCCTTTTTATGAACAAAAAGAATTAGAGTACCTTAAGGTGAAACACTTGGTCTAATGAAACCCTTATATAAAAGATCTTTCAGTTACAATTTTAACTCTTTTAGCTCCGAAGGAGCTATTCGGCATGGAGGAATAGTTATGGGTTGAGTATCTAGAAAAGTGTATATCCCAAAGTCTTTCTCCCTATTAGGAGGTACTCTAAGAAGATCCTCAGGAAAGACTTCTAGGGACTCATTCACAACTGGAATAGACTGAAAAGCTTATGCCTCGGCATGAGATTCCTGAACTCTAACTAAGTGATATATACACACCTTGGAGATTAACTTCCTAGCTTTGAAATGTGATACAAATTGGCTTTTAGGAATGACTGAGCTACCCCTCCACTCTAGGATTGGTTTGTTAGGAAATTGAAATTTGACTACTCTGGTTCTACAATCTATGTAGGTATACCTAGCATGAAGCCAATTCATGCCTAAGATGACATCAAACTCTACCATATCTAACTCCACCAAATCAGCTACAATAGTCTTATGATAAATAGAGACTGGATATCCCTTATAAATTCTTTGGGCTAAAATAGACTCTCCAGTAGGAGTAGAAATACTGAAGGGGTTAAAACAAAATTCTGGGTTGACCTCAAACTTCACGGCTACATATGGGGTTACAAAAGACGATGTGGCTCCTAGGTCTAATAATGCATAGACATCATGAGTAAAGATTTTGAGCATACCTGTAATAGCATCTGGTGAGTTCTCCTGCTCCTATCTGGTGCCCATAACATACAAGCAGTTGGTGACCCCACTTATCCCTGCTGTAGTACCCATGTGAGGTGGATTACCCTGGGTGCTGAAGAGACTGTCTATGATCTGGTGTCTCTCCTATTTTGATTTCCCGTAGGATAATCCTTCAAGAAATGCCTCACCTGACCACATTTGAAACAACGCCCACAAGGCACTCTCCGGGATGAGACCTACCACACTCACACAAGTGGGATAGCGGTTTGGTCCTTGAGCTACGGTACCCTATGACTGGCTACCGAAAAACCTGCTGTGCTATAATCCCTGCTCATTCTTGACCCTCGATGCAGGTGCATTAGCGAATGAGGGTGCTGGTCCGGCTATTTTAGGCTGGAAGGATGAGTGACCTCCACCTCCAGTTCTTCTCTTACTTGAGTCCTGGCCTGATGTCTTGGCCCTCTTATTTTTGAACTCCTCCCTATCCTGCATTTTCTCCTCCTCTACTTGCTGCACATACATCATCAAACAGGTTATATCCATGTCCCCAGTCAACATCGCTTTCTTTCCCTCTCTCTTAGTCATTCGAGAGAGCCAAGACACGAAGAGATCCATCCTAGTATGCATATTTGCCACTATAGCTGGAGCGTAATAGGATAGTTGAGTAAACTTGAGGTTGTACTCCCGTACACTCATATTCTCCTACTTTAAATTCAGAAATTATCTCACCTTAGCCTGCCTCATCGCTCTAGGAAAGTACTGTCCCAAAAAGGCCTCCTCAAACATTGCCTAAGTAACTATTGGCGCTCAATCTGCCTTACGCCTTTTCCATTGGTCAAACTAGATCCTAGCTACCCCCTTAAGCTGATAGGCAGCCAACTCAACCCGCTCAGCATCAGCTATACGCATCACCTAAAATACCTTCTGAAGCTTCTCAATAAAATTCTCAAGATCTTCCTTCATATCAGACCCCGTGAACTCTGGTAGGTTCATTCTCAGAAACTCTCTAACTCTGGTGGTGTCCATACTATCATTCCTTCCATCTTCCTGGCGACCTATCTGAGTAGCAACTGCCTGAGCCAAGGTCTGAATAGACTGGCGAAGCTCAACATTAGTAATATCAACTTGTTGTGGCTGCTCCACAGGCACAACTGGGCCTCTAGGTTCCTCTGGAATTCGGCGAGGCTGGTTTGCGTTTCTTCTGGTTGGGCTTCCTCTTCCCCTCACTAGTCCGTTACCTCTGAGAGGAGGCCTGATCTGAAAAATATGGCGTGAACGGACGAGTTAGAAGGGACTTCGCAGAGACATGCTCTAAAGCATGAGACAAAGAATAATAGAAAATGATGACACTTTCTAATGTCCTGTAGCCTCCCTATTATAGATGTGGCGCATCTTATACCAATAATACGAACTCTACTACACACGGTTCCATAGACTCCCTAGGACTCTTGAACTCTGTGCTCTGATACCAAGTTTATCATGCCCCGAGCCTACACCCTATACGTGGCCGACACTCGAAAACCATTTCTGGTCCCAAGCGAAGCACTTGTTCTGGCTACTTACACAAAAGATAACTTATCAATAGTGGAAAAGGCTCTTAAAGCATCAAACCAACTCATGAATAGACTGAATAACTGAATCAAAAGTCATAAATACTGTCTGAATACATTGGAACTAAAATACTGACTCATAGTCCATGGAACCTCTACTACGACTGTCTGAAAGGACTACTGAGACAGGACCGTAGTAGCCATAATTGAAATTAAACTGAAGGTAACATGACATAAACCAAAGAGCCTTGAACTAAAATGTTAGACCCCGTAATTAATTCAACCGAAGTAATTCGTTCAATTGGAAAAGTTCTGATGAACATGACGTAATTTTAAATCGCGGTGCTTAATTATAATTGGAGTGCATATTTTAAGTTGGAGTTGAGAGTCCTCAATTGGATTAAAATGAAAAAGTTGGGGACCTAATTGAACAAGGGCCTAACTAAGAGCCCTTAGGGTGCAATTTTTAAAAGTTGGGTTTCTATAAATACCCCCCCCCCCTTAGCTCAAAAAAATGAAGAAACCATTTTGTCTTGTAAGCTTATGAATATTCCTTGAAGAAGTGAA
>JAOTQJ010134930.1:0-10023 GCA_025642045.1 Solanum sejunctum | reverse complement strand
CCTAATGAATAGGGTCTTTAAGCCCTACCTTGATTCCTTTGTTGTGGTCTTCATTGATGATATTTTGATCTATTCATGTGGTGAGGAGGACCATAGGGTTCATTTGAGGGTTGTATTGCAAATATTGAGGGAAGAGAAGCTGTATGCTAAGTATAAAAATTGTGAATTTTGATTGAGGTAGGTTGCCTTCCTACGACATATGGTGTTGGGGGATGGTATTAAGGTGGATCCTAAGAAGATCGATGTGATTAGAAATTGCCCTAGACCATTGACCCCATCAGACAGTAAGAGCTTTTTGGGCTTAGCGGGTTACTGTTGGAAGTTTGTAAATCTCTTCTATCGCTTCTCCTATGACAAAATTGACTCAAAAAAGGCTAAGGTTTTATGGTCTGATGAATGTGAAAGGAGTTTACAAACATTGAAAGAAAAGCTTATATCCGCTCTTATATTGTCACTACCGGATGGTCTTGAGGGATTTGTTGTTTATTGTGATATTTCCTGGGTTGGTTTGGGTTGTGTGTTGATGCAAAATAGTAAGGTTATAGCCTATACTTCTAGACAACTCAAAGTGCATGAAAGGAACTATCGTACTCATGATCTTGAATTAGCCGCTGTAGTATTTACATTGAAAATTTGGCGACATTATAGGGTGTATGTTGATGTAATCACCAATCATAAGAGCCTCTAATATGTCTTCACTCAAAAAGATCTCAACTTAAAACAAAGAAGGTATCTAGAACTTCTTAATAACTATGATATAAGTGTACATTACTCTCTCGGTACGGCAAATGTGGTGGCAGATGCCTTAAGTAGGGTGTTATGGGTAGCCTAGCTCTGGGGATGGTAATTATAAAGAGGTGTCTTAGGAGGTGCATTGGTTGGCTAGGTTAGGGGTTAGGTTAGAAGAGGTTGGTAATAGTGGTGTGGTTGTTGTTAATGGTTCTAAGTCTTCCTTGGTTGATGAGGTGATGGCAAAATAAGATCTCAATCCCTCCTTTTTAGAATTGAAGGCCTTGGTGAAAGGGGGCAAGGTGGAGGTTTTGTCCCAAGGGAGAGATGGTGCCCATAGGTACAAAGGTAGGTTATGTGTACCATGTGTTGATGGTTTGATAGAAAAGATCCTTCGTGAGTCCCATAACTCTTCTTATTCTATCCATCTCGGTTCCACCAAAATATATAGGGACTTGAGGGATGTGTATAGGTGGGGAGTCATGAAGAGAGTCATTTCTAAATTCATCTCCAGTTGTCATGTTGGCAACAAGTCAAAGCCAAAGATCAAAGGACGGGTGGCCTAACCCAAGACATTGAGATTCCTACTTGGAAGTGGGAGGTGATTACTATGGATTTTGTGGTTGGGTTGTCCAAGACTAGAAAGAGTTTTGATTCCATTTGGGTTGTGATTGATAGAATCTCACAACCTAATCCTATGTCCTATACATGACACGGCGCAAGTGGAACCCAAAGGGACCCCCAAGCAAGCCTCTTAGAATATCATTACACATACTTAGTCGCGGAAGCAATAGAAAAAACATAAAAGAGTAAAAATGGGGTTAGGGGGGCAACAGGACTAAGGGAAAAGCTTACACAACATCATAATCAAGAGACAAGAGTCAAGCTCATATCATAGACATCGAGAACAATAGAGACAAGGCTCTTAACATAGATACAAACATATACAACAAACACCTCTATACATAGATAAGAGCAGGGGCCAAGATAAAGAAACCAAGCTCACCCTCATAGTCAAAATAGAATAACAACAACATACCTAGTATAAATCCCACAGGTAGGGTCTGGGAAGGGTGTAATGTACGCAGACCTTACCGCTACCTCAGAGAAGTAGAGAGGCACACTTATAGCCAAAATAAAAAAGATTATCTCAATAAATAATAAGAGCAACATAGACTGAGGTCCCCGAAGTGGAGGACTCAACACAAGCTTGAGTAGTATCAATCTAGCCATGTAGAAGAGGATGATCAACTTGGGCTCCAGTTCCTACTTGGTGATATCATGTAGGCAACAATATACATTAGTACGTATGAATGTACTGAGTATGTAGGATGCAATGCAACAAGAGATAGGCATCATAATCTAAATGCATAGCAATAGGTAATAGACTATATATAACAATATGGCATGTATGCTCAATGCTAAAGTAAAACATGCTTAATAACTCATGCTCATATAAGAAATCATATGTGTTGAATAGACCAAGCTAGATTTTCAATGTACAAACCCCTTGGTAGGTTAGAGATGATGGCTCCCCATCACTTAGGTGGTGAAGTACTAACCATTCACTTGTTTGGTAATGATGTCACCCCATCACCTAGGTGGTAAAGTACAAACCCTTCACTTGATTGATGAGTACAAATCCCCAACTCGGTTAGTGATGATGTTGCCCCATCACTTAGGCGGTGTAGTACTAACCCTTCACTCAGTTGGTTATGATGATGCCCCATCACCTAGGTCTGAAGTACTAAACCTTTACTCTGTTGATGAGTACAAACCCCCCAACTCAATTAGTGATGATGATGCCCCATCACTAGGTGGTGAAGTACTAACCCTTCACTTGATTGATGAGTACAAACCCCCAACTTAATTAGTGATGAGGCGGCACCATCACTAGGTCGGTTGATGAGTACAAACTCCAAACTAGGTTAGTGATGATGTCGCCCCATCACTAGGTGGTGAAGTACTAACCCTTCACTCGGTTGATGAGTACGAACCAAAACTCGATTATTTGGGTCCTAGAACCCCCCGAATTGGGCATGGTCTAATGCAACACATTATATAAGATATATCATATACATAAGCTCATTTCATCATCATAACGTCAATCATATCATATCTTATGATTTGGACTTCCAATTCCTCAAGACACCATAACCGGACATTTTAGCAAACCCTTAGTGGGTGTGAAATGGTAGTATAAAACCACGCAATTTAGAGATGAAATCATGCAAGAAAATCCCATGTAAAACCCTCAATCAACACCTTACAACATCCTCAAGCAATATACATCAAAACCCCTCATCAAATCTTACATTAAATCAAAGATTTATAGCTAAAAACATAGCAAAACAGTCACAACTTTACCCAGTTTTAGTATAGTTCATAGACATGTTCATAATAGTAAACGATTTGTAAAACAAACTTCACATCATGCAAATTGAGTAAAAAAGGAGATTAGGGCACCATGGGTGAAAGGACCCAATGGCTAAAACCTATATACCTTAGCTTTGAAGAAGCTCTTGATGAATATTGAATATGGAGGCTTGAAGCTTGAAGGAAATCCTTAGTTTAGGATGAGGGTTTTGAGACTTGAATTTTGGAGTGAAAATATGGCTAAGTGTTTGAGTGAGTATTGGAAAAAAGTTTAGGATGATATGAGGGTGAAATAAGGCTAAGTAGGTAAAAAACATTTGGGAACTTTTAGATCCAAGACTTAAAAGCCTTGGACCGCATAGAAAATCACTGGATAGGAAAACACACCTCTCCGCATTGTAGAAAGGATGCGGAGACTACTCCTCTTTATCCATGCACCCTTAGCACGTCGCTCCAGGGGCACGGATAGCTCACTAGAATTTGCCACTTGAAAAATCATAATTGTCATTCTTTTGTTCTTAAATTGGAGTTAGACCCTTCTTCACCTAATTTTGACAACCTAAACAAGAATATGAAGTCGGATTTTCGATATCACCTCACAAATATTGAGATATAAGGAATTTAAAATTCCAGGCATTCCAAGGCAATTTTTGGGGTACTTTTTGGGGTCGTTTCAATATCTCCCCCTTGGGAACATTCATCCCCGAATGTAAATGAGACGTATAAGACAAGAGTGGTCATAGCCAAGTCAAACCCAACAAGAATGCAACATTACATTTAAAACACCATTTTCAAAATCTAAACATAAGTGTAAAATCATCATAAGTTTGTCAACTTAAACATGAATGCATATGAATGACATAGGGGCTGAAATAAGACTTGAAATCACATGAAGAACTTAGTCGCTATCTTAAGCTTGATTAGAGTGAATGATGTACGATTATTACTCCCATAAGACTGCATTGGCTTTGTTGGAGACACCTTTGACTTGATGATCCTTTGAAAAGGTCCTTAATGAACACAACATCCTCGTTATTCAACTTCTCCACTTATCCACCCAACACCTCCACCGAGACCTTCCCCTAAGCCAACTTGTCCTCCATGTCACCCACAACTTCAAAGAGCACTATAGAACTAGAGTCACCAACACAACCCATCCACCTAGAAGCATGAAGAATTGGCCGAAATATATCTACATCCATAGTCAAATCCCCAAGATTATACAACCTTACCAACCTCCCTCTAGACTCTAGATGGACTTACAATCCTACACTCAATTGTTAATCTTAAATACACCTAACCTACCTGGTACCATAACCACCATGTCCCCCTTGGGAGATAACCTCCACCTATCATTCTCTCACCCAAAACTTCCAACTCTTATAAGGCGAAATCAAGGCCTTGCTTAAACCAGACCTCTCCAACCAAAGAAAATTTGTAACCACCAAGAACACTATACTACCATTCTCAACTTCCTTCAACCTAACTCCCAATCTAGGCTATCGATAGACCCCACTAGTCACCTTTTTATCGCTATTACCACAATGCTAGGCTACCCATAGGCGCCCTACTTTGAGCATCAGTCACATCACTAGCCTCAATAGGGGACATAATGCATACTTATATCATAATCCTTAAGGTATTCTAACCATTTTCTTGTTACCCACAATTTACAACTAATGTAATTAGCTAACAAGCTCTCATCTCTCAAGACTTGCAATACTACCCCTAAATGATTCACAAGCTCTAAAGAAATCAATACTCCACCACTAGATGCCACCACAAACCTATCAAGGTAGGGTTTTAAGACCCTATTTATGAAACTCATAACACAACCGGTGCATAAGTCAACCAAACAACTCCACCAATACTAATAATGCTCATTCCTAATCCAAAAAGAGACTTAGGGATATCACCTACCTCATGCTCACTTGGGGACAAAACCCAAAGCAAAAATCAATCTTAAAGAAGTGACTAACCTATTGTAGTTGACCAACTAGATCAACCATTCTTAACCATCACATCACAACCTTACGAGTGCTACATTCATCGAAATCATACCATGCAAGCAGCAAATCCATCCATAGGCCTTCAACACTCAAACTAAATCCAACTAAGATCACAAGACAAGACTCTATGCCACGATAACATGGGTCAACCCTTATAGAACCCTACTAGCCACAATAGACTCACGTAACCATCTAGGACACCCACACACATATGAATCCTACTATCACTAAGGAGTAACACAAGGAATGGCAATTCTTTGACCTATCAAATTGCCCTACTTAAATGTCAATCATAACATTGGACTCACTTAGGGTCAACTAAGTCATAGGAGAAATAATAAAAGAGGACCTACCTACAAGTTCCGACAATAGCCCGCTAAACTCAAAAAGCTACTAATAGCCGAGGTTAAGGTCTAGGCTAACATTTAATCACTTTTGTCTTACTAGGGTCTACCATAATACGATCACCCGGCCGAACACAACCTAGGGAGGCAACCTCTTACAGCGAAAATTTCCATCTCCCCTACTTAACATCCACCCTTCTTCCTTAAACTTGTAGTACTACCCTTAAATAACTCACATGCACTACCTCTTTAGGAAATAAACCATCTTATCATCACCAAAACCACCATAAACATATTAGAGTAGGAACTAAAGATCTTATTCATGAGATATCTAAGTATAACCGGTGTACTAATCAAACCAAAAGAAACTGCCCCAAAACGATAATATCAGAAAGGACACTCAAAGCCTCATCTACCACTAATAACAACTCGATAACAAAACAACTTAGGTTCTACAACTCTATTAATCACAAGACGACAAATACAACCCCTTAGAACCTGATTGTACCTTCAGATCTACCTCGACTTGCTATTACCTAACAACCTCCCTCTCGAAGATAGGCTCATTATGGATTCGGGATCTAACTCCACGGGTCCTACCATCTATGAAAACACAACATGCATGTAACTATTCTATCCCTATAATGACATTAAACCCACCATGTCAACTCCAACAAGCCACAAAGCAAGGCCTAATGCAATACAAACCCAGATCAACACCTATGAACCTCCTAGAAATAATATACCCAATAAAAGGATAGACACCAAAGATCCACACAACATCTTGGCCAAAAACGATGCCCTACTAGCAACCAAAAGAACAGAGAAGAAATAGTAACACACCAGGCCTAACAATACATGCAGAATAAAGCCAAGAAAACTCCAAATTATCGATAATAACATCAGGTACATCATCCCCTCCTCGAGTCACTTCATCAACATGACCACCTTGATCTAAAATTTGACTACCATTATGCATCCTTCAAACATGCGGACAATCCTTTAGCATGTGACTCACTTCACTACACCCATAATAAGCATTGGTCTTCCTCAAGCATGGGCCACAATGTTACTTCCCACACCTTTGACAATTGGGATTAGTCATACCATTCTCACCACCTTTACCTTTATTATGTTCATGAGGGTAATCCTTCCTCCTATATCCCACTTCTCTGCAATCAAAACAAGCATTGGTGCCCTTAAAACATGGGCTCCTATGAGCCTTATCATATGTCGGACACATAATATCACCTCTATCCTTAAGACTTTGGAACTTTCTTTCAACATGGGCCTTCTTGGTCTCACTACCTCTCTTCTTACAATTTGAAGTCTAGGAAGCACCCATTTGTTGATCGAGGTGAGTTGCCAATTTTGCAGCCGCTTTGGCCACTTTCTACAGAGCATCATAAATCTCCACATTTGGCATACCACCACCTTGAGTAGCTTGAGACATATCCTGAAATGTAATGGTTAGGGGTTAGCAAGAAGCCTTAGGGGACCTAACTCTATCACACGACATGGATCATGAAGAAGTGAAACATTTCCTAAAATGTTTCACAGACTCCTACTCATAGTTATGGTATACAACATAACCATTAATAAGACTCTAATCGATGTGGTGTATTGGACTCTGAAGATCCTTCAACCTAGAACTCTAATACTAAGTTTATCACAACCCAATCCTAGGGACTAGACATGAAACGGCGCAAGGAGAACCCAAAGGGACCCCCAAATAAGACTCTTAGGACATCATTACACATCCTTAGTCGTGGAAGCAGTAAAAATAACATAAAAAAGTAAGAATAGGGGGGCAATAGGACTAAGGGAAAAGCTTGCACAACATCATAATCAAGAGACAAGAGTCAATATCACTTCATATACATCGAGAACAATAGAGTCAAAGTTCTTAACATAGATATATACATATCTAACAAACACCTCTAATGCATATGTAAGAGCGGGGGGCAAGACAAAGCAATCGGCTCACCCTCATAGTCAAAATATAAAATAAAGAAGATTATCTCAATACATAATAAGAGCAACGTAGACTAAGGTCCCTAAAGTGGAGGACTCACCACAAGCTTGAGTAGTATCGATCTAGCCACGTAGAGGAGGAGGATCAACTTGGGATCCGGTTTCTACATGGTGATACCATGTAGGCAAGACTATCTGTTAGTATATTTGAATGTACTAAGTATGTAGGATACAATGCAACAAGAGATAGGCTTCATAATCTAAATGCATAGCAATAGGCAATAGACTATATATAACAATATGGTATGTATGCTCAATGCTAAAGTAAAAGATGCTTAATAACTCATGCTCATATAAGACATCATATGTGCAGAATAGACCAAGCTAGATTTCCAAAGTACAAACCACTTGGTAGGTTAGTAATGATACCTCCCCATCACTTAGGTGCTGAAGTACTGACCTTACACTCAGTTTGTAATGATACCGCCCCACCACCTAGGTGGTGAAGTGCTAACCCTTCACTCGGTTGATTAGTATAAACCCTTAACTCGATTAGTGATGATGCCACCCCATAACTTAGGTGGTGAAGTACTAAGCCTTCACTCGGTAGGTTATGATATCGCCCCATCACCTAGGTGGTGAAGTACTAACCCTTCACAAGGTTGATGAGTACAAACCCCAAACTCGGATATATGGGTCCTAAATCCACCGGATTGGGCATGGTCTAATGCAACACATTATATATCATCATCATAACATCAATAATACCATATCTCATGCTTTGGGCTTTTAATTCCTCAAGATACCATAATTGGACATTTTAGCAAACACTTAGTGGGTATGAAATAGTAGTATAAAACCATGCAATTTAGAGATCAAATCATGCAAAAAAATTCCATGTGAAACCCTCAATCAACACCTTTCAACACCCTCAAGCAATATCTATCAAAACTCTTCATCAAATCTTACATTAGATGTAAGATTTATGGCTCAAAACATAGCAAAACAATAACAACCTTACCCAGCTTTAACATAGTTCATGGCCATATTCATAATAGTAAACCCATTTGTAAAATCAACTTTAAATCATGCAAATTAAGTAAACAGAAGATTAGGGCACCATGGGTTAAAGGACCCAATGGCTAAAACCTATATACCTTAGCTTTGAATAAACTCTTGATAAAGATTGAAAATGGAGGCTTTAAGCTTCAAGGAAATCCTTTCTTTTGGGTGAGGGTTTTGAGACTTGAATTTTGGAGTGAAAATATGGTAAGTATTTGAGTGAGTATTTGGATATGTTTAGAATGATATGAGGGTGAAATAAGGCTAAGTATGGGTAAAAACACATTTAGAAATATTTAGGCGAAGACTTAAACGCCTTGGACCACACAGAAAATCACTAGATAAGAAAACACACCTCTCCACGTCAGGGAGAGGACATGGAGACCACTTTTCTTCATCCGCGCGCCCTTGGCACGTCGTGCCAAGGTCACGGATAGCTCACCGGAATTTGCTACTTGAAAAATCATAATTGCCATTCTTTTGCTCTTAAATTGGGGTTAGACCCTTTTCCACCTAACTTTGACCCCCTGAATAAGAATATGAAGTCAGATTTTTGATATTACACATGAATTTTGAGATATAAGGAATTTAAAATTTTGAGCATTCCGAGGCATATTTTCAAGCACTCTTTGTGGTTGTTTTAGCTTTCCTAGGTCATGTTGTCTCTGGTGATAGTATTTAAGTGGATGCTTAAAAGAATGAAGCCATTAAGAACTGGCCCAGACCAACCTCTCTGATTGACATAAGAAGTATCTTGGGGTTGGTAGGCTACTACTACCATTTTGTTGATGGATTTTCTTCCTTATCCACACCATTGACTAAGTAGACTCATAAAAAGGTCAAGTATCAGTGGTCCAAGAATATGATAAGAGTTTTCAGGAGTTGAAGAGGAGACTGACTACCACCCCAATTTTAACCTTGCTCGATGAGATAGAGTACTTTGTAATCGATTGTGATGCTTCGAGAGTTGGACTGGGATGTGTGCTTATGCAAAGAGGGAAAGTTATAGCCTATGCTTATAGAATACTTAAGATTCATATGAAGGACAATCCTACCTGTGATCTTGAGTTGGTAGTAGTGGTGTTCGCACATAAAATCTGGCGCCACTACTTGTATGGAATGCATGTGGATTCGTTCACTAACTATAAGAGCTTGCAATATGTCTTCAGTCAGAAAGAGCTCAACCTACGATCGAGAAGAAGGTTGGAATTACTCAAGGATTATGACATGAGCACTCTCTACCATCCAGGTAAAGCTAACATCGTTGGTGATGCTCTTGGCAGGTTGTCAATGGGTGGCACAGCCCATGTTAAGGAAGGAAAGAAGGAGCTAGCTAAAGTGATCGATTGGCTCGATTGGGAGTCCAACTTGAGAAAAATGGTGAGGGAGGAGTTAATGTTCAGAATGGGTCTACTTCATCCATAGTTGCAAAAGTGAAAGAAAAGCAAGACTAAGATCCTATCATACTTCAATTGAAGGAGGCTGGCAACAACCAAAGAGTGATGGTCTTCTCCAAAGGGGGAGATAAG
>JAOTQJ010134919.1:0-10023 GCA_025642045.1 Solanum sejunctum | reverse complement strand
TATAGTGTTCATGTAGATGTATTTACTGACCACAAGAGTCTCCAATATGTGTTCACACAATATAATCTTAACTTGAAGAAAAAAAGTCGGTTAGAACTCCTTAAGGATTATGATATGAGTATGCACTATCATCCTGGCAAGGGTAATGTTATAGCCTATGCTCTAGGTAGGGTGTCCATAGGTAGTCTAGCTAGTATAAATGTGGTAACGAGGAGGTGGCTAGAGAAGTACACCAGTTGTCTAGGCTGGGAGTGAGGTTTAATAAAGTTGAAAATGGGGGTGTCGTAGTTATTGATTGTTCCAAATCTTTTTTCATTGAAGAGGTCAAGTCCAAACAAGACATTTATCTCACCTTACTAGAATTGAAAGCTTTGGTGAAGGACCGTAAAGTAGATGTTTTCTCCCAAAGGGGAGATGGTGTCCTTAGGTACCAAGGTAGACTATGTGTGCCTAATGTTGATGGGTTGAGAGATTTGATTTTGAAGGAGGCACATAACTCATCCTACTCTACTCACCCGGTGTCCACAAAAATGTATAGAGATGAATGTAGGTATAGTGGTAGGATGGTATGAAAAGATATATTGCCATGTTTATAGACAGTTGTCATAATTGTCAATAAGTGAAAGGCAAACATCAAAGGTCAGGTGTCCTTTTGCAAGATACAGAAATTCCTACTTTGAAGTGGTAAGAGATCAACATTGATTTTGTGATTGGTTTATCAAAGACTAGGAAATCTTTTGATTCTATATGGTTTGTTGCTGATAGGATGACAAATTCGGCTCATTTTCTATTGGTTGAAGAAACTTATGGTACCGATGATTAAGCTAAGTTGTACTTCATGTGTTGGTTAGATTACATATGGTACAATCCTTTGTTATATCGGATCGTGGTGCTTTATTCATTTCTTACTTTGGGAGATCCTTCCAAAAGGGTCTTGCTATCAAGGAAAAGCTTAGCACGACTTCTTATCCTCAAATAGATGGTCAAGCCAAAAGGACAATCCCAACTCTTGAGGAAATGCTTAGGGCTAGCGTTTTGGAAGTTAGTGGTACCTGGAATGAACATATTCAACATATTGAGTTTGCTTACAATAATAGCTACTGCTCTAGTATTGGCATGGCCCCTTTTAAAGCTTTATATGGTAGCCTTTGTAGATCTCAATTAGGTGGTTTGATGGGGGAAATGGTTTTATTAGGCCCTAATTTTGTTATGGAGGCTTCGGAGAAGGTGAGGTTGATAACGAGAGATTGAAGATGGCTCAAAGTAGACAAAAGTCTTATTTCAATATCAGGAGGAAACACCTTGAATATAATGTTGATGATTGGGTTTACTTGAAGGTCTCACCCATGAAGAATGTGGTTCAGTTTTGCAAGAAGGGGAAGTTGGCCGAAGTTTTGTGGGGCTTTATAGGATTTTCACTAGAATTGGTAAGGATGCCTATGAATTGGAGTTGCCTATGAATATGAGCATTGTCACGACCCAAGCTTCGGGCCTAGATATGACCAGTGAACGGAGAACCTAAAGAAGCCCCAAATAAGCCTCACAGCATATCATAACACATCCTTGGTTGCGAAATAATTAAATGACATTTGAAAAATAGAAATAAGGGAAAATGGGGCTAAGGGAGGACTTGTCATAACACAAAGTCAAGAGATAATAGAATCAACTCATGGCATAAATACATAGCTCTGTCCTATAACAGCTCACCCTCATAGTGATAGGTAAACAATAAAGTAAAAAGAATCTTAATACATAGTTAATAACAACATAAAGTAAGGTCCTCAAAATGGAAGGCTCACTGATAAGCTTGGAATAGAACTGCCTAACCATGTGGAGGAGTAGGATCAACTCTAGAACCATTTCCTACATGGTGACATCATATAGGCAAGAGTATGCGTTAGTACTTTTGAATGTACTAAGTATGCAGGATACACTAGAACAAGGAAGAGGCATTATAACCAAAATGCATATCAATAGACAATAGGCATAATATAGTAATATAACATGTATGATCAATGCTAGAGTAAAACATGCTTGAGTAAATCATGCTCGTATAAAATATCATATGTGAAGAAGAGACCAAACTAGCTTTCCAACCTTGGTTTGTTGATGATGGTCACACCTAGTACTGGTAGGTGGTGAGGTATAAACCCTTACATGATTATTGTTGGTCACACCCCAATCATTCTAGGTGGTAAGGTATAAACCCCTCACATGATTGATGAGTACAAACCCCCAACTCATTTGATGATGATCATACCCTAATCATCCCAGGTGGTGAAGTATAAATCCCTAACATGGTTACCCAATCTCTTATCCCCCTGGATTGGGCATGGTCTAGTGCAATAGTTTATATAGGATTCATCATAAGCTCTAATGAAACACCTCATATAGTAATATACATTTACATAATCTCATTTTAGCATCGTAACATCAATCATATCATATCTCCTTCTTTGGAGAAAGCATGACTAGACATTTTATCAAACACTTTGGGGATGTGTAATGGGGTTGAAAGAGCATGCAATTTAGAGATAAGATCATGTAGGAAAATTAGTGGTAAATCCTATAATTAATGACTTGCAACACCACCAAGTTCCAACATTAGATCCAAGATTTGTTCAAAACATGCTAAAACAACCATAATTTCATAAACTAAAGTCATTGTGCAGTAAATTTCTCAATATAAAAGACCCACATATAAAATCAACTTTAAATTATGCAATATTAATCAAAGAAGGTTTAGGCACCATGGGTGGAAGTAACCAATGGTTCAATACCACATAGCTTAGATCTAGAGTTGCTTGGAATTGAAATTGGGAAAAGTGGAGGATTGGAAATATTCTTGGAATCTAATATTGTTCTTAGGTTTCCTTGAAATTTAATTGGAGCTTGATGGAGACTCTTTAGAGGATTTGAGAGTGAGATTGAGATGAGATTAATGAAATTGGGTCCTTAATATTAGAGTTTAGGTCTTTTAGGAAGATTAAAATAGCCTAAAAAGTCAAGAAGGGTGATTAGGATAATTAGCATTTACAAGAATACCATTAGTGCATGGATGAAAAAAATGGAAAAGTGTCATCTCACTGGAGACTTCACTGGCTGTTTCGCACTCTAAGGGTCATGTGGAGTGATTGTGTAATGTGCCTTAGTTTAAAAAATGAAAGTTAGGAAACTTGGAAAATTTGATGTCTCATCCCTTTTACGGACACTTTCACGGATTGTGTATTGTTACATGGACCATGTACTAGTCCATCCCACATATGCTAGACAAGAAAATGTTATTGGCCATAACACTCCCAGGTGGCATGGGCCGTGCCCCTTCGCACAAGCCATACAAGACCACACTGCCCGTATACTGCACCGGAGTGTCTCATGAAAATCATCATAACTCCTTCGTCCAATGACGAAATAAGGTGAAACAAAGCATTGCCGAGTTAACCCATAGGGATTTTATTTGACATCTCATGGTCTACCCAGTTCCAAATATGCTAAGATTTATGCTAGTTTAAAGTTGACCCTTATATGAAACAACATCCAAAACTCAACTTGGAGGTAAGTCTTGAACTCGTTTAGGTATAGGAGTTTTTCCAATGAATTTAGTACACCCCCAACCTAAACAAATGAGGCTTGGAACATGGATACATAAGAGCATAAAGTTACGGGCTATCACACTATCTCCCCCTTGGCAACATTCATTCCCAAATGTAAAAGAAACATACACAAGGAATGTAACCATGAACATTTTTAGCCTACTATGGATGCAACAAATGTATCTTAACATGACTTTCTAAAATGACTCAATATGAACATCAAAGTTTACCATAAAACCTTGCCCACATACACATGAATGCAGACAATGGCTTAAAATCAGAAATTAAGACTTGCAATCGCATAGGGGACTTAGGAATAGTACCTTAGTCTTGAGTGGAGTGGAAAGGCTAAGGGTATCACTTTTGCATATCCGCTTTGGCCTCCTATGTAGTGCTTTCGACTTATTCATTCCTCTAAATGACCTTAACGGATGTCACCTCCTTGTTCCTCAATCTCTTCACTTTCCTATCTAGAATCCAGACTTGCACCTTCTCATAAGTCAAGATATCCTTAACAACATCCACCACCTCAAGAGGCATAATGGCATTAGGGTCAACCCACACATTTCTTCAACATATTAATATGGAACACCGAATGAACCAAGTTTATTTAACTAGGCAGCTTTAACTCATAAGCTACTTTTCCAACCCTCTTCAAGACCTGATAAGGGCCAATGTACCTTGTAGTTAATTTCCCCTTTTTAACAAAAATGGACCACACCTTTCATTGAGAAACCTTCAAATAAACCCAATCACCTACTTTGAATTCAAGGTCTCTTCTTCTCACATGGACATAAAATATTTAATGACTTTGGGCCACTCTTAACCAATACTTAATCATTCTATCCTTCTCAAGAGCATCCATAGTGAGATTTGATCCCAATAAGGCCACCTCTCTAACCTCAAACCAACAGACATGTGATCTATATTGCCTCCCATAGAGAGACTTAAAAGGGGCCATACCAATGCTAGAGTAATAGCTATTATTGTATGTGAATTCAATCAAAGGGAGATAGTCATCCAAACTACCACTTAACTCCAATACATATGCCCTAAGCATATCTTCAAGAGTTAGAGTGGTTCTTTTGGCTTGGCCATTCGTTTGGGGATGAAAGGTCGTACTAAGGTAAACTTTTGTACCAAGACCCCTTTGAAAAGACCTCCATAAGTGTGAAATGAATTATGCACCCCAATCTGATATGATGGATAAAGGAACACCATGTAACCTCATTAGCTCATGGATTACAACCTTGCATACTCTTTGGACCCTTATGTGGTCTTAACTAGTAGAAAATGAACTGATTTCGTCATCCTATCAACCACCACCTATATTGAGTCAGAAGCTCTTCTAGTCTTGGGAAGTCCAACCATAAAATCCATATTAATACTCTCCCACTTCCAAGTAGAAATCTCTATATCTTAGGTTAGGCTACTTGGCTTTTGATGTTAGGTTTTGACTTGTTCACAACTATGGCAACCAGAAACAAATTTTGTAATATCCCCCTTAATTCCTCACCATCATTACACATGCCTCCAATGTCTATAACTTTTGGTGGAATCGGGGTGGTTAGAATAAGAGAAATTATGGGCTTCATCAAGAATTCTCCCCCTCAAACCATCAAGAAAAAGCATGCACAACCTACCTTGGTATCTAAGCATCCCATCTACCCCATGGGAGAAAACCTCTATCTTGCCCTCTTTCACCAAAGCCTTCAACTCAAGCAAGGAGGAGTCTAGTTTTTGTTTTTGCTATCATGTCATCAACCAATGAAGATTTAGAACCATCAACCATATTAACAGAACTACCAATATCTTCCAACCTCACCTTCAACCCAGCCAATCTATACACCTCCCTAGCCTCCCTATCATCATTATCCACATGAGCTAGGCTACACATAGACACCTGAATCAACGCATTTGCCACAATATTTGCCTTACTTGGGTGGTAATGCACACTTTTGTCATAGTCCTTAAGAGTTCTAGCTTCCGTCTTTGGTTCAAGTTGAGATCTTTTCGAGTGAATACATATTGGAAACTCTTATGATTGGTGAAGACATCGACATACACCCTATACAAATAATGACACCAAATCTTTAATGCAAACACCAAGGCAGCCAATTCAAGATCATAGGTAGGGTAGTTCTTTTCATGCAATTTGATATGCCTAGAAGCTTAAGCTATGACCTAAGCATTTTATATAAGCACCCAACCCAAACAACCCTAGATGCATCACAATACATGACAAAACCCTCAAGATCATCCGATAGTGATAATATAGGAGCGGATACAAGTCTATCTTTCAATGTTTGGAATATTTCCTCATATTCATTGGTCCATACAAACTCAACCTTCTTTTACGTCAATTTTGTCATAGGGGAAGCAATGGAGGAGAACCCACACATAAATTTTCTATAGTAACCCACAAGGCCCAAGAAGCTGCTAATATCTGATAGGGTCAATGGTCTAGGCCAATTACTAATCACATCAGTTTTCTTAAGATCCACTTTTATGCTATCCCTCGACATAACATGACCACATAATGCAACCTCCTTTAACCAAAATTCACACTTTTCATATTTAGCATACAATTTCTCTTCCAGCAATCTTTGCAACACAACCCTTAAATGCCCCACATGCTCCTCCCTACTATGTGAATAGATCAAAATATCATCAATGAAAACCACAACAAAGGAATCAAGGTGGGTTTTAAGCCCCTATTCATTAAGTCAATGAAGATAGTTGCTGCATTAGTTAACCCAAAAGACATCACCATAAATTTATAATCCCCTATCTAGTTCGAAAGGCCATATTAGGAATATCGCACTCCCTAACCTTCACTTGGTGATACCCGAACCAAAGATCAATCTTAGAGAAAAAACTCACCCCTTACAATTGGTCAAAACAAGTCATCGATCCTTGGAAGAGGATACCTATTCTTTATAGTGAACCTATTAAGTTGTTGGTAGTCAATGCATATTCAAAGTGACATTGGCTAGGCCTAATAAATTTCTTCTCTAACAAATCCTTCAATTGCTCATTTAACTCATTCAACTCCACCAATGCCATGCTATGACGAGGAATGGAGATAGGTTGAGTGTCGGGAAGGGGGTATTAATCAATGACTTAGTTTGACCAATTGTAAGGGGCGAGTTTTTTCTCTAAGGTTAGGGAGTGTGATATTCCCAATATGGCCTTTCGAACTAGATAGGGGCATTATGAATTTGTGGTGATGTCTTTTGGGTTAACTAATGCAACGACCATCTTCATTGACTTAATGAATAAGGTCTTAAAACCTACCTTGATTTCTTTGTTATGGTTTTCATTGATGATATTTTGATCTATTCACATAGTAGGGAGGAGCATATGGGGCATTTAAGGGTTGTGTCACAAAGATTGTTGGAAGAGAAATTGTATGCTAAATATAAAAAGTGTGAATTTTGGTTAAAGGAGGTTGCATTTTTTGGTCATGTTATGCCGAGGGATGGCATAAAAGTGGATCTTAAGAAAATTGATGTGATTAGTAATTGGCCTAGACCATTGACCCCATCAGATATTAACAGCTTCTTGGGCCTTACGGGTTACTATGGAAAGTTTGTGTGTGGGTTCTACTCCATTGCTTCCCCTATGACAAAATTGACTTAAAAGAAGGTTGAGTTTGTGTGGACCAATGAATATGAGGAAAGCTTCCAAACATTGAAAGATAGACTTGTATCAGCACCTATATTGTCGCTATCAGATGATCTTGAGGGTTTTATCATGTATTGTGATGCATCTAGGGTTGCTTGGGTTGGGTGCTTATGCAAAATGCTTAGGTCATAGCTTATGCTTTTAGGCAACTCAAATTGTATGAAAAGAACTACCCTACCTATGATCTTGAATTGGCTGCCTTGGTGTTTGCATTAAAGATTTAGCGCCATTATTTGTATGGGGTGTATGTCGATGTCTTCACCAATTATAAGAGTTTCCAATATGTCTTCACTCGAAAAGATCTCAACTCGAGGCAAAGAAGGTGGCTAGAACTTCTTAAGGACTATGACAAAAGTGTGCATTACCACCTAGGTAAGGCAAATATTATGGTGGATGCGTTGATTCGTGTGTCTATGTGTAGCCTAGCTCATATGGATAGTGATGATAGGGAAGTTGGGGAGGTGTATAGATTGGCTGGGTTGAAGGTGAGGTTGGAAGATATTGGTAGTTTTGTTATTATGGTTGATGGTTCTAAATGTTCATTGGTTGATGACGTGATAGCAAAACAAAATCTTGACTCCTCCCTGCTTGAGTAAAAGGCTTTGGTGATAGAGGGAAAGATAGAGGTTTTCTCCCATCGGGGAGATGGGATACTTAGATACCAAGGTAGGTTATGCATGCTTTTTCTTGATGAAGCCCATAATTCAGTGCACACTTCTGGAGGTCTTTTCAAAGGGGTCTTGGTACAAAAGTTTACCTTAGTATGACCTTTCATCCCAAAACAAATGGCCAAGACAAAAGAACCACTCTAACCCTTGAAGATATGCTTAGGGCATATGTATTGGAGTTAAGTGGTAGTTTGGATAACTATCTCCCTTTGATTGAATTCCCATACAATAATAGCTATTAATCTAGCATTGGTATTGCCCCTTTTAAGGCTCTTTATGGGAGGCAATATAGATCACAAGTCTATTGGTTTGAGGTTGGAGAGGTGGCCTTATTGGGATCAAATTTTGTTATGGATGTACTTGAGAAGGTTAGAATGATTAAGTATTGGTTAAGAGTAGCCCAAAGTCGTTAAAAATTTTATGTCCATGTGAGAAGAAGAGACCTTGAATTCAAAGTGGGTGATCGGGTTTATTTGAAGGTTTCTCAATGAAAGGTGTGGTCCATTTTGCTAAAAAGGGGAAATTGAGTACAAGGTACATTGGCCCTTATGTGGTCTTAAAGAGGGTTGGAAAAGTAGCTTATGAGTTAAAGCTACGTAGTGAAATAAACTTGGTTCTTTCGGTGTTCCATATTAATATGTTGAGGAAATGTGTGGGTTGACCCTAATGCCATTATGCCTCTCGAGGTGGTGGATGTTGTTAAGTATATCTTGACTTATGAGAAGGTGCAAATCCGGATTCTAGATAGGAAAGTGAAGAGATTGAGGAACAAGGAGGTGACATCCGTTAAGGTCCTTTAGCGGAATGACTAAGTCGAAAGCGCTACATAGGAGGCCAAAGCAGATATGCAAAAATCATACCCTTATCTTTTCCACTCCACTCAAGCCTAAGGTACTAATCCCAAGTCCCCTATGCAATTTCAAGTCTTAATTTTTGGTTTTAAGCCGTGTCTGCATTCTGTGTATATGGGAAAGGTTTTATGGTAAATTTTGATGTTCATATTGAGTCCTTTTTGAAAGTCATGTTAAGATACATTTGTTACATCCATATTAGGCTAAAAATGTTCATGGTTACATTCCTTGTGTATGTTTCGTTTACATTTGGGAATGAATGTTGCAAAGGGGGAGATAGTGTGATAGCCCGTAACATTATGCTCTTGTGTATCTATGTTTCAAGCCTCATTTGTTTAGGTTGGGGGTGCACTAAATTCATTGGAAAAACTCCTATACCTAAACGAGTTCAAGACTTACCTCCAAGTTGAGTTTTGGGTGTTGTTTCATATAAGGGTCAACTTTAAACTAGCACAAATCTTAGAATATTTGGAACTGGGTAGCCCATGAGATGTCAAATGAAATCCCTCTGGGTTAGCTCTGCAATGCACATTGTTTCACCTTATTTCGACGTTGGACGAAGGAGTTATGATCATTTTCGTCAGACTCTCTTGTGCAGTATACGGGCAGTGTGGTCTTGTATGGCTTGTGTGAAGGGACACCGGCCGTGCCACCTGGGAGTGTGGTGGCCAACAACATTTTCTTGTCTAGCAGATGTGGGATGGACTAGTACATGGTCCATGTAACAATACACAATCTGTAAAAGTGTCCGCAAAAGGGATGAGACATCAAATTTTCCAAGTTTCCCAACTTTCATTTTTTAAACTAAGGCACATTACACAGGCACTCCACACGACCCTTAGAGTGCGAAAACGGCCAGTGAAGTCTCCAGTGAGATGACACTTTACCATTTTTTTAGTCCATCCATTAATGGTATTTTTGTAAATACTAATTATCCTAATGACCCTTCTTGACTTTTTAAGCTATTTTAACCTTCCTAGAAGACCTAAACTCTAATATTAAGGACCCAATTTCATTAATCTCATCTCAATCTCATTCTCAAATCCTCTCAAGAGTCTCCATCAAGCTCCAATTAAATTTCAAGGAAACCTAAGAACAATATTAGATTCCAGGATCATTTCCAATCCTCCATTCTTCGAAATTTCATTTCCAAGCAACTCTAGATCTAAGCTATGTGGTATTGAACCATTGGTTACTTCCACCCATGGTGCCTAAACCTTCTTT